>BDMB01000052.1:0-113853 GCA_016859785.1 Macrotyloma uniflorum
TTATGTGATTTGTGTTATACTATGTGCTTGTGAGTTTGGAATGAAATTTGTTATGTTGTTGGGAAAATCAGGATGAATTCTACAGTAAATTGGGTAAAGTTAGCTTCAGACAATCTATTGAGTAAATAGTGAGTGTGACGCTCATAATTTAGAAAACGTTTTTATTTGAATATGTAGAATTTTCGTAAATTTTTTTTTTTTCGAAATTGAAATCATAACGTTGTAAACATTTTATACTTGCACAAATATAAAAGAAGAGAAATAAAGAGAACGATACTTTACAAGGATAGATGCATTTATATATATATATATATATATATATATATATATCATATAGGTATATGATCCAGGAATCATAAGATAACATTTACAATTCAAAATGATGGGTAAAACATATAAAATCAAAAAGTGTCACATATCTAGCCCATCAAGCAGGTTCCTATTATCTACCAAGCATCTATCACAGACTATGGGGAGAAGTCTTCATTCTCATCTTCGTACAAAGCTTCGAAAGCCTCCATCTTGTCAGATGAAAGATCTGATAATGAGATGTCTCCTTCGTCGGCTGTGACCTCCACTGATGTGTCCCTCCCTCCGGTCACCCTCGTCGGCAGTCCGGTGGCATCATGATCAAGAAACTGGAATTGGTACCGTAGGGGTCTAGGAGGTCGCTCGGTTCCTCTATATATATCATAATTTTATAGGTGGGTAATCCTCTTATTACCTTCTATGCAAAAGGGCACACTATACGATACACGAGCATCCACAGTGATGACTGAATCGGGTCCATCCATCCCAGTTGTTAATACATATTTATAAAGTTCTACCTGCTGATACTCTCTGAAAAGTTCATTATATCTAAAATTATACTGTACATCTGCTAACCTAACTCTGCGGGGTTGAGGTTGGGTGGTCATTGTTCTGTCATGAAATGTTGGATGTAAGGGTGAGCCTATTCCTATGCATAATCTTAATGTGTACAGTAAAACAAGAGAATAATGGAATATAAACAGGCAGAGTAATTTCAATCAATTTCATTAACATAGAATCTCAGTCAATCAATCATTCAATCAATCAATTAACAATCACTGAACATGTAAATAAAGGCTAACATCAACATAATATAATCCTAGGCAATTAGGTTATTTGTCCACCTGAAATTCTAACGGCTTCCTCCGCTTGTCATAATAGCTCTTTTGTCTATTTTGAGAAACATTAATCTTCTCTCTGATCATTCTGACTTGCTCATTATGTTTCTGCAATACGTCCGGGGCCTATAAGAGTATTTCTCCAGTTTCGTACCAACATAGTAGAGTCCTGCACTTCCTTCCATACGAAGCTTCGTATGGTGCCATTCTTATACTAGCGTGAAAGCTATTATTATAAGTAAATTCCACCAAGGGTAGGCATTCGTCCCACGTTCCTTGCTGCTCCATCACACAAGCACGTAACAAGTCCTCCAAGGATTGAATTGTCCGCTTTGTCTGCCCATCCGTCTGCGGATGATAAGATGAACTCAGCTTTAACTTAGTTCCTAAAGCGTTCTGTAAGCTTCCCCAAAACTTTGAAGTGAACCTCGGGTCTCGGTCTGACACTATGCTTGTAGGAACTCCATGTAATCTAACGATTTCTTTAATGTACAAGTATGCAAGTCTCTCCAACTTGTACTTCATGTTGATTGGAAGAAAATGAGCAGTCTTTGTCAACCGGTCAACAATCACCCATATGGCGTCGTAATTAAGCTTCGTCCTTGGCAAGCCTGATACAAAGTCCATTGAAATGCTATCCCATTTCCATTTCGAGATTTCCAAAGGTTGAAGTTCCCCTAGCGTACGTTGGTGTTCAGCTTTAGACTTCCGACATGTCAGACATTTTGAAACGTACTCAGCCACATCCTTTTTCATTCCATACCACCAAAAGTTCTTTTTCAAGTCTTGATACATCTTCGTTGCTCCGGGGTAGAAACTTAACTTGGTCTTGTGTGCTTCCTCTAGTATCATCTGCCTCATGCTTTCGTCTTTCGGAATGCACACTCTATCCTTGAACTTGAGCACGCCATTAACATCGCGATATAATTCTACATCTTTACCTTCATCTCTTTGTCGTATCATCTCTTGCAGATACTGATCACTTTGCTGCGCATCTATCACTTGTACGACGAAGTCATTGGAGATCTTCAAAGTCCCTACATATAAACTCTTAGGACACACCTCCACAGCCAGATTCAGGTTCCTGAATTCTTCTATCAATTGCAGCTCCTTCACTATCATAGCTGAAATAAGAAGCGATTTCCTACTTAGTGCATCAGCAACCACGTTCGCTTTTCTGGGATGGTAAGATAGGTTGAAGTCGTAGTCCTTCAAAAATTTCATCCACCTCCTTTGTCGCATATTCAGCTCTTTTTGATCGAACAAGTACTTCAAACTTTTGTGGTCGCTATAAATTTCAAATCTCGCCCCATAAAGGTAGTGCCTCCAAATCTTTAGAGTAAAGACGACTACAGCTAACTCCAAGTCGTGTGTTGGGTAGTTCACCTCGTGTTGTCTCAATTGTCTCGAAGCATATGCAACTACTCTTCGATTTTGGTTAAGGACACACCCTAAACCTTGTTTTGACGCATTACAGTAAACATCAAACTTCTTCTCAGGATCTGGCAAAATTAGAACAGGAGCGGTTGTTAATCTTCTCTTCAACTCTTAGAAACTAGTTTCACTTCTTTCATCCCAGCTGAAGGCTTGTCCCTTTCTAGTTAACTTAGTTAGCGGCAATGCTAACTTAGAAAATCCTTCAATAAACTTCCTGTAGTATCCGGCTAATCCCAAGAAACTTCGAATTTCTGTGGGAGTTGTAGGCCTCTCCCATTGAGTCACTGCTTCCACTTTAGTGGGGTCCACCATAATTCCTTCACCTGACATCACGTGCCCCAAGAATTATACTTGACTCAACCAGAATTCACACTTTGAAAACTTGGCATATAACTACCTTTCCTTTAAAGTCTGCAACACGATCTTCAAATGCTCGGCATGTTCCTCTAGACTTCTCGAATAAATCAAAATATCATCAATAAACACCACCACGAACTTGTCCAAATATTGGTAGAAGATACAATTCATGTAGTCCATAAATACTGCTTGAGCATTAGTCACACCAAAAGGCATAATTAAATACTCATAGTGACCATAACGGGTCCTAAACGCCGTCTTCGGAATATCTTCCTTCCTTACCCTGATCTGATGGTAACCAGATCGCAAGTCAATCTTTGAAAAGATTGTTGCTCCTCTCAATTGATCCATAAGATCATCTATTCTCGGCAATTGATACTTATTCTTGATGGTAACTTTATTCGGCTGCCGGTAATCGATACACATCCTCATACTCCCATCTTTCTTCTTAACCAACAGCATTGGTGCTCCCCAAGGTGAAGCACTTGGTCTCACAAACTGTTTCTGTAACAATTCCTCCACTTGTTTCCGTACTTCTACCAATTCCACAGGCGACATGCGGTATAGTGCAATCGATATGGGGTTGGCTCCAGGTACGAGGTCGATGTTGAATTCAATTTCCCGTTCCGGTGGTAACTCTGTTATATCTTGAAGAATACTTCGATGTAATCGTTCACTACTGGTATATCTTCTATGCGTGAAGATTCTTCAACCGTGGAAGAGAATAAGACCATAAAAGCCTTAGCACTACACTTCTTTTCTACTTCACCCACATCAATGGGTTTAGGAGATTCTTAGGTTCTTGTGCCTAGATATACAGTCTTGTTCTTACAATCAAGAAGAACATGGTTGGATACTAACAAATCCATCCCCAAAATAACGTCCAAATGAGAAAGAGGCAAACAGATTAAATCTGCACAAAAGGTTCTCCCATGGACTACTATGGAACAATTCAAACATGCAGAAGAAGTCACAACTGAGTTATTGGTGGGAGTAGACACCATAACACTATAAGGCAGAGGTGACATGGGCAAATCAAGGCATTTCACACAATCAAGAGATATGAAGGAATGAGTAGCACCCAAGTCATACAAAACATCGATAACTTATCTTTAATAATACCCGTACCTCGAATCAAGTCTTCCGACGCAGAAGCTTCGGATCCACTCATCGCAAATATCTTCCCTTGAACTTTGGGCTTTGCCCCCTTGTTGTCCCTAGGGGTTGGCTCAGGTCTCCTTGCACTGCTGGCTTGTTGCTGCGTTGTCCAGCAATTACTAACAATATGTCCAGGCTTTCCGCAGTAATCACATGTGACAACTGCTCTAGGACAATCTCTTATCATGTGAGCTCCTCCACACTTGAAGCATCGCAACAAGCTCTGGGTGAAATTTGCATTACGATTTGGCACGTTCCTTTGGACTTGATTTGGGCGCTGGTAAGGCTTGTTGTCCACGGAAATTCCTGTTAAACCTTGCTGGCCCTCCAGCTCGGACTTCTACCTCCTTACTCTTCAAACTAGTCTCATAAACTCGGCATTTACTCACCAAGGTGGGAAGGTCGGTGAGTTGGAAGACGCTCACTGCTGTCTTAATGTCCGATCTCAGTCCATTCTCAAACTGGGCGCACAGGTCTTCGTCGCTTCTTTCCTGGCGATAGTAAGGCCAAAACTTCATCAGCTTATGGAACTTTGCAGCATATTCCCCCATTGATATACTTCCTTGCTTAAGCTCTAGAAATTCTCTAGCCTTCTGCTTCCTTAAATCTTTAGGGAAGTAGTTCTCCAGGAATTTAGTCTTGAACTGCTCCTAGGCAACATATCCTCTTTCACTTTGTAATATTTGACTGGCAAACTTCCACCAGTCTTCTACTTCTCCAGACAGCATGTAGACAGCATAAGTCACCTTGTGATTCTCGTGACAGCCCATCGCAGTAAAAATCTTTTTCAAATCAGCGATCCATTGATGTGCTCCTTCTGGATTAAATCCACCCTCGAACTTGGGAGGATTATGCTTTGTGAACGAGGTCAAACCTCGGTACTCCAATGGTTCAGCTTCACGACCTTGGACAAGAGTCTCCAAAGCCTGAGTCATACGTGCCAAAAGGTCGTTGGTCCCACCATTGCTCCTAGAAGTCATGATTCCCTGAAACTACTATATTAGTTTCATAAAGAATCATAGCATTCAAAGATATCTATAATCAGCAAACAAATACTACCAAGAACTACATTACTTATCTCCCTACTCAGAACTTCCAAGTAGGTTATACAAACAAACAATCTTCCTGTATTCTTATTCTTCACAAGAATATAGGATCACACACAATGCAAACAAACATATCCTATACCTCAGGCTTAATAGGATGAACTACTCTGATACCACTTAATGTGACGCTCATAATTTAGAAAACGTTTTTATTTGAATATGTGGAATTTTCGCAATTTTTTTTTTCGAAATTGAAATCATAGCATTGTAAACATTTTATACTTACACAAATATAAAAGAAGAGAAATAAAGAGAATGATAATTTACAAGGATATATGCATTTATATATATATATATATATATATATATATATATATATATCATATAGGTATATGTTCCAGAAACCATAAGATAACATTTACAATTTAAAATGATGGGTAAAACATATAAAATCAAAAAGTGTCACATATCTAGCCCATCAAGCAGGTTCCTATTAGCTACCAAGCATCTATCACAGACTATGGGGAGAAGTTTTCATTCTCAGCTTCGTACAAAGCTTTGAAAGCCTCCATCTCGTCAGATGAAAGATCCGATAATGAGATGTCTCCTTCGTCGGCTGTGACCTCCATTGATGTGTCCCTCCCTCTGGTCACCTCGTCGGCAATCCGGTGGCATCATGATCAAGAAACTGGAACTGGTACCGCAAGGGTCTAGGAGGTCGCTCAGTTCCTCTATATATATCATAATTATATAAGTGGGTAATCCTCCTATTACCTTCTATGCAAAAGGGCACACTATACGATACACGAGCATCCACAGTGATGACTGAATCGGGTCCATCCATCCCAGGTTTTAATACATATTTATAAAGTCCTACCTGCTGATACTCTCTGAAAAGTTCATTATATCTAATATTATATTGTACATCTGCTAACCTAACTCTACGGGGTTGAGGTTGGTTGGTCATTGTTCTGTCCTGAAATGTTGGATGTAAGGGTGAGCCTATTCCTATGCATAATCTTAATGTATACAGTAAAACAAGAGAATAATGGAATATAAACAAGCAGAGTAATTTCAATCAATTTCATTAACATAGAATCTCAGTCAATCAATCATTCAATCAATCAATTAACAGTCACTGAACATGCAAATAAAGCCTAACATCAACATAATATAATCCTAGGTAATTAGGCTATTCGTCTTTCACTTCCATCATGATTCTCAACTTCCATTCTTATCTTGGGCCCCTACACGCTGCCAACTTCACCACCCAGATGATGTTGGTCTTACGCCGGTGTGGATAGTTGCCGGTTAGCACTACGCTACACGGATACAACGTGTGCGCACAAGCCCCTTTGACAAAAAGCATAGTCAACGATTCAGTCAGGAAAAAAGTGCGAGGCCTGTGATAGTCCCCAAGCACATCGTGCACCTAGATGGTTGGGCCACTTCACCACCCTTCAGTTCCCCCAGGTTAATGAACCTTCTTAAACTACACCCCAGTGTATCTCTGTGACTAATCCACACGGAATTCAACTTGAAAGGATCTCACTGTCCAAATCTCACAACTTTTCTACTTTTCAGGCGATAAATTTCCAACTTATCAGATCCAAATATCACTCAATCACAAAAGACAATCATATTGGGGTGCAAATAACAAAATACAGCACAATATCAAACAAGAGTGCAAATAGTAAAAACAGGGGGTGCGAATAGTAAAAACAGAAAATAGGGGGTGCAAATAGTAATTTTTTTTTTACAGATCTCCAAAATTCGTTAAGCGGATTTTTTTTTTTCTTAGGTTCGCCAAGCGAATTTCGCGCTGAGCGGATTTTGCTGAGCGGATTCTTGCAGAGACACGAAAATGGTATCGGGTTCCAGTGATTTTAGTATTCATTTTCCAAATTAAACACATCCAGACAACAATCAAACCACAGAACATCATACATTACAGATTATAACAAGAAATAAACTCCCCTTACCTTGAAATTCTTCAAAAATTCAAAAACAGAGAAACTTTGATTTTTATCTCAAACCTTCAAAAATCAATGAAATTTTACGGTTAATCTAAGATTTTAATCGGTAGAAATCAAATTAGAAGTTTGGATTTGAGTTAGATTACCTCAATTTGAGAAGAAATGCGAAAATGGAGTGGAATTGGAAGATTGAAGATGGTGAAAATGGAGGAAGAAGAAAATGGTCACTGTGTTTTTCTGGAATTGAGAGAAAGAAGAAAAGTGCTTCGTGGAATGCTTCGTGGAAAAGAAAGAGATGTGAAGAAGAAGAAAAATTCGAATGGCGGTTGATGTATAATATATCTGAGGCGGTGAAGTTTTAATTTTTATTATTTTAATACTTTTTTTTTAAATATATTAATATTTATTTTCCTTTTAAAAAAATAATAATAATTATAATAAAAATAATTTCTATTAATTCCAAATATCACACACAAAATAAAATACACATCCAAAAATTAAGGGTGTTACAGTGAGAATTGAAAATAAGGGCATTTGAATGGTTGTTGTTGTAGCCAGCTATACCTGAATTTGTTGATGATGTGAATCTGATTTTCTTATTTTGAGATTGATTCGTGTCAAGCTGATGATATAGTGAATTTGTTGTGTTTTGAGGCATGAGATAGAGATGAGATGTGTAAATAATTGTATTTATGTTGGCATGAGGCCTTGGTGCTCCTATTGAGGGGAGCTTGATTTTATATTATGAGCATGATGTTGGTAATGTAGTGTGTATGGATTTAGGGATATTTTATAGGGTATCCAGACCTTAATGACTCTTTAAGTCACTTAGACTAAGATTGTTATGTGGTGAAGGTCGATGGAGGTCTTGCCAATTGTCTTCATGATAGTTGGTGAGGCTACCCTGATGTGTGATGGGTGTGGAGATGTTTTGTGGATGATCCTAGGGTGAAAAAGACTTAGTGGTCGGCCGGTTAGGCCCGTGGTCCTGGAGTACACATCAGGTGCTAGCCCTAGATATCCGAAATTCATACAGTCTTCCGGAAGGCGTCAGTCTTGATTGTGAATGTGTTTGAAATGTGTAAAGCCTTCAGTAGGCCCTTACACTTGTATGAAATTGTATGCTTATTAGTAAATAGTTTATGAATTCTTTATGATTTGTCTATTTATCACTAGCTTACCCTTTCTTGTGTGTATTGTGTTTTTAAACTGCTATGATCGTGTCTTTGCACGGGAGCATATAGCAGGTTTTCAAGGGAACCATCAGTGAGGTAAAGTAAGAACTAGGTGCACCTTTCCCTTTTGGTGTATTGGAATCAAGCAATAGACACCTAACTCTTTTGACTTAATTATTTTGGGAAAATGTAATAGAAATAGTACCTTGTTCTTAGTATGTGAGAAGACTTTTATATTTAATATAATTATATATATAAATAGTATCCTGGTATGTTAAAAAAATAACTACTTTCTTAAAGTTTATAAACCATGACTTTTGTCATAAAAAAAATGAAAGACTTGCGAGAAATATTAATTTTATAAATAGTATAAGAATTATTACTCTAATACTTAGTTATTAATTTTTATGCTTATAAAATATGTTGTGAAAGAATTGAAAAAATACTATACGAAATTTTTTTATAAAAAGCAACTTATCAGGCTTTTTTCCACTGATCAAGTTGACAACCTCAGGTGATGCCAGCCTGAAAAAAGAACATCTAGGAAAGCAGAGAGAAGTGCACCATCTTGATAAGGTGAACTGATATGAGAAGATTTGGCTTGGTTCAACACTCTTCAGTAAAACTCTCAGCTCAGTAAGACACGGTGTAGTGTGGTGGCTATCTTATCTTTTCTAAAAACTAAGGTTCCTGATTGGAAGCTTTTTCAAAGACTCTTTCTTTTTTGTTCCCCACAAGTGGATTAAATGATGTACCTAACCATGATAAGGTTGACTTCACCTGAAGTTACTGGATTCCAAATTTTCCATTTTACTAATTTATATTATTTTAATAAAAAATTAATATGATTTTCATAAAAATATTTAATAAAATATTAAAAAATATTGGTTGATAATTTTAACTGCAAATCATTTAGTTTAATGTATATCTTAATAATAAAAAATATAAATGTATTAAAAATTAATTATAAAATTATTAAAAGGTATAAAAAATTATTAAGTAAAATATAATTTTAGAAAGGGATGGAGAATTGAATAGGGTTAAACTTTTTGTAAGTAATTTCGAAAACAAGGAATGGGAGGATTTAGGATAAGATTAGATGGTTTTAATATAAAAGGATTATAACACCTATAATATTTTCAACTTACATGAATACACCAAACTATTTTTAACAAAATATTTATTCTTCTTGAATTAAAAAATGAGTATAAAGTTAGTCTTGATTATATAAAATTTGATAAAAGAATATTATAAAAAAAATAACTTTTTTTTAAAGAGAATACATGAAAATTACAAATCAGAAAACTTCTCAAGGAGAAATTTTCATCAAAGTTTCTCACATAACAATAACAAGATCGTTGTTTAGTATATTGTTGACTTGTGAGCTACAAAAAATTCAATAAGGAGAAGGTGAAGCTTGAAAGTGTTAGAGAATATTTTGTTAAAATTCTTAGGAGTCATGTATAAAGAGCAACATCCAATTTATAAGTCTTTAAAAAAGATAGTTATTACTAACAGATATCAATATTGCTACTTTTTTTTACATAATTAGATGATTTACAATATTTTTCAATTTGTGGAGCATTGAAGCTTGGACACATTTTAAAAGAGATTATTTCTTTCATTTTCAACCCTTCTCGTTTAAATTTTCTTATGTTTGATTTATAAATGTTGTAATGTGTAAATTTGTTTATGATGTAAAATATAGTGGATTGAATGAAACTTACCCTTAAGATAACTGAGAACTAATAAAACTAATGAACATTTTAGAGAATTTCAAAAAGTTCATTTCTATAAACTTATTATAACTTCGGACTAAAATATGTAATATCTATAAATAAAAATATTTCTTATGGTATAGTTTACCATTTGGGAACAAACAAATTAACCACGCTTTAACTTATTATGAAAACAAAAATCTTATATGGAGAAAATTTTACTTACATTTTCTATTATATATATAAGGAGTACAATGTTTTTTTTTAAATCATTTTAGAATCACTTCTTTTTCTTTTTTAGTGTTGTAGTGGTTAGGAGAAATATTAAAAGAGGAAAATTAATATTTTCTTAGATTCTCTATTTATTTTTATATAATACCCAACACTTATTACATGTATAGAGAGTAGGAGAGAATTTCTAAAATTTTGCCAGTATAGTAAACAAATTTTTTTCTTAATGTTTATATTTAATTTCGAACAATATGATATGAAATCTATTATGATAGAATTATTAACATTTTTTTTATGAATGACGGTAAATATTTATGGTATTGAGGTTCGTTTTCAAAATTTTGAAGAAGAATATATTAAATAAATTATACCCACGTATGTATATGTTAATTATTTTTAACTTGGAAGAAAATTATCTTTCCTTTTTTTATATCTGTGATGAAAATTTTAAATTAAACTCTTATCTTACCAAAATTTTCTTTCATTACTGTCAAGCGTGGTGAAATTAGTTAAAATTGAACTGTCAACAACAAAATTTCTAAGATTTTAACAATTTCTTTAAATTTCATTCCGAACAAGGAATGTTTGAATTAACCAAATTTTGTATTATTTATATAAATTAAATTTTATAATTACTAAATCTTTTATAATTAAGAAAATTATTTATAATTTATGAGTATCACAATCATCAAATATTTAATAGAATGTTAATTACTTAAATTTTATTATTGTTTTGACACTCTAAAATAATATATGCATTTGGTGATAGTGAAACTAATCTGAGTGTTTTTTTTACTAATTGTGTTGAATTTATATATGTTCTAATCATTTATGATTTTTTTAGTTGACAATATTTTTTGGTAATCTATTTTTTTTAATCCTTATATAAATGTTAAGAGAATAGAATTTAATTATATAAAGTAAATATGAAAACAAAATTATCTAATACTAATATAGGAAGAAAAAAATTTATGAAGGAACATATATAAAATTAGTAAATTTATGGGATACAAAAATTTATTTATATAAAATAAAAAATTTATTAAATAATATATAAATGATGACATAAAAAATTAATCATCATGCCAATATTAAAATAATAAAACCTAATAATAGGATCAAATGTAAAAAAAAAATTATTAAAAACCTGTAAAATTAAAAAAAAAATTATGAAGAAATAATAAAATTAATGAATTTATTAAAAATTAAAAGGGTATTTAATATATATATATAAATAAATAAATATAATGGAAGAATTTCGAAACTTTTCCAAGATAAATATACTTTATCACAGTGGAGTTATTTTTTTTTTTAATTATTTTGTCATAATTATTTATTTAGTAAAATCATATTAAAATGTCACTAGTTTAATAATTGTAAATGTGAGAACAAATTGCATAATTAGTAAACAAATTAATTAAAAAAGATGAAATTAAAATGGCATTAACTTTTAAAAGTTGTAAATGTATATAAAAAAAGTAATGTTGGGTAAATGTAAATATGAGCAAAATTGTAAAGTCTCACTTTATTGTTAAATGCTTTTTCGAAAAGGTTTGGTATCATTTTTTAAAAAGTTGGATATTTGGTTTTCTCCTTAGCATTCTTTTTCTTAGGAGCGGAGCCAGGAGATTAGTAGTACCATGACCACATAACATTTTAGGATAATATAGTATAAAATTATATGTAAATAGTATATATAGATTAAATTTAAATAAAATTATTTTAATTTAAAATAATTAAATATATAATCTTATATATAGAAAAAAAGATTTTATCTAATCTAAAAAAAAGACAAATTTTTGTATTTGTATTGACTATTTTTTTAACAAATATTATTAATTAAAAAAAAATCAAAATATACTAAAATAATTTTTTATATTATATGTATATATATTAGAAGATTGTAGAATATTAGAAACTAAAATATAAAAAATTGAAAAATAAAGTAGACACGATATTGTTATGCTGGTTATATTTTTCTTATAGTAAAAAACAAGATAAAAAAAATTCTTTCTTTATTATATTTGTTCATTATTATAACACATTAACATGTATATAATTTTTATTATTTATTATCAATTCGTTAGTTGTTTTTATGTTTTATGATGCTCTATTTTAATTCGATGTTAAAATATTGAAAATTCAGGTTAAGGTTTAGAGATATTTAAGAAGATAATTATAAACTCATTTTTTAAGAAAAAAAAATTGATAGGATTGATGAAATAACCTCTAATCTACCAAATTTAAATTCAACTAAGTAATGTTGAAGAAAATGATGTTGATAAAGAATCACAATGCAAATAATTTATCAACCTATTCAACAATCTCTTTTTAAAATTACAAGAATACAAAAAAAATTGATATTAATTTTTTTATATGTAATTCTGTAATTCTAGAATGCATCACAAATTTATGATTATTTTGTAAGTCAAATAGATGAAATTCATATAAAGTTTGAACCATATCACTATTTTATGGATGTGCATCCTATTTCTGATTTAAATAATCATTCTCATTGACAAAAAAAAAATATTACAAAGTTTAATACAGATGTGATAATGAATGATTTTTATAACATGAAGCATGATGGAGAAAATTAGACGTACTAACTATGTATTTAACCTTATATATAATTATTTATATTAATTTAAAAAATATATATAAATAATTTATAATTTATTTTTAATTAATTTTAATATATATATATATTAATTAATTTGAGTTCGCTCTCACATAAAAATTCCTGATTCCGTCCCTATTTCTTTTCTTTCGTTTACATTTGTTTAGATTTCATCCTTATTACCAACTTCAAAGTATTTTATATTGTGTCTTTAATAAAAGATCTAAATAATTTAAAAAATATAATTTATGATTATCTAATATTTCATCCTATTTAAATATGTATCATAGTATGTATTTTTTAATTATATTAAATATATATTTTTATTATTTGTCAAGGAAATCATATTTATTCTAAATCATTTAAGATATTTTTCAGTTTTTAAAAGTTAATCAAATAATTTTATATATTTCAATAACAAGAAAATATTTTTCAAAAAAAAGAAAAAAGCAAAAATTTCATTAAGAAAAGAAACTACTTTTTAAAAAATCCTCTCTTATCTTATTCTATAAAAAAACAAGACACATAAAAAAACGTACTTCTTTCATATTCATCATTTAAAAAATTGATATATATCAAATATGTAGTTCATTGTTGAAAAATCATTATGTAAATTGCATAAAGGTAACCATTCTTTATTATTAGATTGATTGAAATTACAAAATTTCGAAACCCTTACTTCGTATTGAGTTAGATGCTTAAATTACATTTTTTTTTTACTGTATTCTTAATATAATATAAAATTAATTATATAGAATAAAATAAGTTGGTGATTAGAATTGTTGTAAGAAAATATAATTTGTTTTGAGATTATTTGTAATTTAATTTAGAAATTTTATTATTCTGTTGTGCAATTTGATACAAATTAAATGGTTTATTTGTTATTTGTTATTTTAATTATATTTTTGTTTATTTATTATTATTAGGGGTGTTCGCGATACGGTTTGATTCTGTTTTTCACTAAAATATATTCGAACCAAATATAAAAATTATTTGCGGTTCGATTTGATTCGGTTTGAAATAAACAAAAATCCGAACCAATCCAAACTAATTTTAGCGGTTTGATTTGGATCGGTTTTTGCGGTTTTTTTTTAATTTTATTTTTTTATTAATAATTGACTATTTTATTTTTTAAAATAATAAATTAATAAAAATATAACATTGTAGGGAAACATATTAATGAGTGAATGAAATAAAAAAAACTTATTGCTTGCGATAAAAAGAATGATTAAATAGAGGATGAAATGGTGTAATGAAAATGGATTTGAATAAAAATTAATGATGAGATAATAAAATTAGAATAAAGGAGTTTCAAGTACGAAACCCTGTTTCTAACAAAATGAAAGTAGTTGTAACATATAACTGCAAATCGAACTCAATCGCATGGTTTTGAAAAGAAAAATTCAAAGTGATTCAAAAACTTATCATGATAACATAAGAAAAAGCAGAAATAAGACATGAAAAAAGAAAAAGGAAAAATATAATTTCTTATTATACACCTTATAATAAATATATAAATAAAATGATATATCAATAATATAAAAAGATTAAATTAATTTTAACTAATAAATATATAATATTATATATAATATTTTAACAATACATTATTAATTTTTGTAAAATCTATTTTTCAATCGTGTGAATAATCAATTATTAATTTCAATAATATCTTTATTTATAAAGGAGTGCTTATTGCTCTTTCTTACACTTGCGGATTAAGAACTGAATATGTAATTTAAATAAGACAACCATTAATTTAAATAAATATTAGTTTGATATTTTTGTCTACAAAAACATTTTATCCTTATAGTGTAACTGTTTTCCTTTCACCAACTTGTAAAAAGCATTTGTTAAATCCACGTGTTAAATTAATAATGTACTTGACCTACGTTAATGTTGATAAATCTTATGTCCTGAAGCATTTCTAACATGTGATTGTAAGACTATGAACTAAATTTTGGAGATACACATTATCCCACTCAGGAGAAGCTCTTAACAATAAATTGTGAGAAAGACAGAATATGCAGAGGTGACCTGTTTTATTGCAGTAGCTAGATTGTATTCAACTATGAAAAGAATGTGTTAAAGCACCAGAACATTCACGTATTTCTCAATCGAAGTAGGACTATATGAGGTTCAGTATACATGCTGCAAAACAATTATATACTAATTTTTAACTACTTTAAAAAAATTGGGAAATTATGGATTCTGAGAAATCATAAATTAGAACATTGCTTGATGCCTACTATTTTGCGACCATAAAATTGTACAAAGGTGAAATGTTTAGCTGGTTACAAGTTTTGCATCTAATAAAGAAAGAATTATAAGAATATTATGACATTTTAATAGTATGAAGAGAAAAGAAAATTGGTCATATCATTAAACTGAGCTTCAACTATTGTAGTGAAATTTCATCCTCCCTGATATTTATTTGACTTCCATAAATATATGTGATTTGTATTGCCATTGAAATTGTAAAGATTGACTTGCCAGAATTCAATCCATACAATGAAGTCTGTACCAAGAATGTCTGAAGCTTCTGTTATGCAAGTTTGATCATTGATGAAACCACAACCTCCACTTAGATCTTTTTTGCATGAAAAGCTTTGAATGGATGATTTCCTTTCTTCCAGATCTTTCTCATTCAGTGCATTAGTGTTAGTGGAGATCAGTAGTTGTGTGATGGGATTCAGTCCTATCAACATGTACAGTCCTATCAGAGTTGAATCCAAATCCATGGGCAGGTGCAGTTTCTCCAGGCCAATCTAGCATATTTGAAAACCAAAGAAATACCAACATTCTAGAGTCATGAATTTGATTTTGACCTCAACCAGCTCTTTAATTTATTTCATACAAAATATTATAAAATTTTATTCAAAAATATGAATGGATGACAATAGTTAATTCAATTTAATTTCACGTTAAACTCTTGGTACTGACCCACAGACAAACTGCAAAGAATAAGAAAAAGACAACTTTTCAATTAAAATATATACAAAAAAATTAGGTTTTGTTTACACTTGCAATTCCAGTCAAGTATCAAACTGAACAATTAAGTAATTTAAGATTTGTTGAATGCAATAACTAAGTTAAATGTGAAAGTGAAACACGTGAAATGAAAGATATGCTTGTCAGAAACAGTTTTTCATCTTTAGATGTTGACCACGTAAGTCAAAGAAGGAGAATTACCTGATGATCATCCTTGTTCATTAAATCCATCTACCGTCAATCTCTATCCCACGGACATGGCAGATTTTAGGCCATATTTGACGGTCCTTTCTGTGGCATCGTTTTTGCAGCAAGGGACATCCCTTTATGCTTAATTCTATTAGAGAGACAGGCAGCCTTTCTCCCTCTATATTCTCCAGCTTTTCACATCTTTTAATGACTAATTCTTGCAGCGATGTGAGATGGAGAAGCCCCTTGCAGTCCAACGTCTCCAGAGCTGAGAAATCATCTAGATCCAGATTCTTAAGGGAGGGAGGCAGCAAACCCTCCTTTGGGAAGGACTTGATGCCATCACATGGACCCTCGACAGAGAGATAGGTAAGCTTATTCATGGATGGCCATGCTTGGCCGCACAGTAGTTTCTCACAATTCCCGATACCAACTATTCTCAAGTTATGTGGCATACCCTCTGCAGGAAATGACTCGATTTGTTGGCAGTCGGATATGCTAAGATTATACAACTTTGGGAGATGAGTATCCATCTGTTTGGGCAACGACTTCAACTTGTTACAACCATAAACAGAAAATGAAGTCAAATTGGGCGCAGACAATCCTTCTCCCGGGAATGATACAAAGTTGGGGCAATTTCGGATATCTAAGGAACCAAGATTCTTAAAAGACATTGACCCTGAAATCAATAGAGATTCCATATTTTCGCAGTTTGTGATTTGGAGATATTTGAGATTTGGAAAGGTAACCATCGGAAGAGACGTGAGTGAATCACAACTATTGTTTATTGACAATGATTCCAGTAATTCGTGTTTGTGTTGCATCGGGAATTTCAGTTTGTTTAAACCAATGATACACAGAGTTTTCAGGGATGCAGGAAGACAATCACCTGGAAAGGATATGACTGACGAACAATCCTTTAATTTTAAAGATTGGATGCAATAGGTTGGATGTTAGTGATTGCCTCTATCACGGACTTCACCATTGGACTTCCTTCTATTTCTATAGATTCCACCAAAAGAGGAAACACATGCAACTCTACTTTGTCACTTTCACATATCTTCAATGATCGAAGGGTGGGAGCCCTTGGAACAGAAGAGACAAGAAGATTGCAATTTATAATGGTGAGTGTTTTCAGAGCAGGAAGGTGATTTGGCAAATCTCCCCTTAGTTTGGGGCACTCACATATATAAAGATCCTTAAGCACAGGAAAAGCTTCTGAATCAGAGGCACTCCACACCTCCCAGCAAGGCATCTCCAAAATCTCTAAAGATTCAAGGGAGGGAAAGTGTGTCAAAGATGAACAATCTTCGTTTTTATAAAAACCTGCATCAATAGTCTTCACCGAATTCATGTTTGAAATACGGAGGTGCTTGAGAGATGGTAGTTGCCCAAGTGAAGGAAGCATGCAACAGTTGTTACAACTGTCGAAATACAGTTTTGTCATATTGTGGTAGGAAACATTTCCCAACCAATGTGGAAACCTAGTTCCTTTATAACCCTTCAATGACAACGATTTCAGGTCATGGTGAGGTTGTAACTTGCAGAGTACATCTAATTCAATTTGAATGTCGGTGCTACTGTCGTTACATATAGACCATCCCAAGGATAAATGGTTAATGTACTTCATATTCTTTATCATGGCCTCTGATGCTTCTTCACCTTTAGTAACATTCTCTAATTCCTTAATAGAAAATGAACCATGGAGATTTGCAAGTCCTCCCAATTCTATGATGCTATTCTCTATATGCTTGCCCACGATATAGTAATTCAACTTCTGTAAATGATTCAGTTTTCCCATTCTTTTAGGCATCTCTTTTATTGGAGTGAGAGCAATCTCAAGATGACGCAAATTAACAAGATTTTGCATGGCATTAGGCAACATAGTCAGCTTCCTACAATTAAACAACTTCAAAGTTTGTAGATTGCACAAATTACACAATGACTCCGGAAGTGTTTCTATTCTAGTATGAGAGAGATTTAAGTAACGCAGATGGATCAATTCACCTATTGAATCAGGCAGACGAAGCTGCATTTTGAAGCCACAAAATGATAAAACTCTCAAGTACTTAAACATCGACACTACAATACATGGTGCCTTTTCGTTGTTGAATGGAGAATTTTTAAAATCGACCAACAAGAAAGTTCTCGAAAATTGTACTTTTTCAAAAACTTCAATATCCGACATTGGATCATTGAATCTTGTAAATGACAAATGACGAGTCTTTCCATCAATTTCGGTATCTTTTCCAAGTTCATCTGATCTGAAAAAGAATTCTCCGCCAAGGAATGTTGCTAGATCATGCATGAGGTCATGCATTACAAAATAATTACCCCAAGTTCGACTTGAAGATTTAAAAAACGATCTCGAAACCAAATCATCAAAATACTCGTGACCAACTTCTTCTAAAGTCTTTCCTTTTTATGGTGCTTTTACAAGATCTTCAGCCATCCACAACAAGATCAGATCATTTCTTTCAAATTCATAATCCTTGGGGAACAATGAGCAATAAACAAAACACCGTTTTAAATGTGAAGGGAGATAATTATAGCTAATTCTCAGTGCTGGAATAATTTTACATTGACTTTCAGGAAGTTCCCAAATGTCGCTTTCAAGTACATTATTCCAATCCCTAATAGCTTGTTTTCTTCTCAACATTCCTCCAAGCGACTGTGCTGCTAAAGGCAACCCATTACACTTTTTGACAATCTCCTTTCCAATCTTTTCTAGAGTTCCTCTATTCTCACTGCCTTCCGATGGAGGAAACGCATGGTTGGCAAACACTAACCAACAATCTTCATTTGACAACTGCTTTAGATGATAAACTTTGACAGTGTGTAAAGGAACCACAGACACTACATTTTCATTACGAGTTGTCACAAGAACTTTGCTTCCCCTAATCCCATTTAGAAATGGTTTTGTAAGATTATTCCAGTTATCACAGTCCTCGATCCAAACATCATCCAAGACAATTAAGAACTTTTTAGCTTTTAGTTTGTCCATCAAGTCAAGTTGAAGTGCATTCAGATCACTCAACATACAAGGCTTTTGAGTAACGTCCTCTACCATAGATTTTGTGACCTTCAGAATATCAAACATATCCGAAACACAAACCCACACTCTTAAATCAAATATCTGTTTCAAGTTGCCATCGTTGAACATAGATCGGGCTAAAGTTGTTTTTCCAACCCCACCCATGCCTACAATAGGGATCACAGACACCTGTTCACCATCACTGCTATCCTCTAACACCAACTTCATTATGGCCTCCTTGTCTTTATCCCTACCGTACATACCATGTCCATCTTCCAGAGATGTTGGCTGAGCTTTCCATAGCTGGTTGTTCTCCACTGGAATCTCTTTCAAATCAAGACTCTCCTTTTGTTTCAAAATATCATCTAATATTTCTACTATATCTTCCAACTTACTAACACTAACAATCTTCTTCCTTTTGAAAATACGAGAAAAAGAATTCCTTACCTCCTTTTGAGTAGCAGCTTTAGTAGAAACTTCATCAAGTATGTCGTCAACCTGGTAGACAACATCTACGAGAACATCGAGCCACTCTTTGACATTGGAGTCTGTGATTTGTCTCTTCTCAGCATCAGCAAGCACAACTTTAACCACTATCAGCTGGTTCTTCATCTTTTGAAGCAATTTGTCAGGCTTCTTTCCACGGATCAGGTTGAGAACCTCAGGGGAAGCTATCCTGTCAAAAAGAACGTCAATGAAAGCAGAAAGGAGTGCTCCACCTACCACAGCTAATGCCATGATCTCAGGAACAAACAATGATGATCAGAGACAAAATGCAAAGGAAAGGAATTGGTAGCAAAAACTGGTTTCTTCTTGATAAGGTGAACTGATGTGAGGAGATTTGGCTTGGTTCAACACTCTTCAGTTTAACTCTGAGCTCAGTAAGACACAGTGTAGTGGTGGTGGGTATCTTATCTTTTCTAAAAGATAAGGTTGTTGATTGGATCCTTTTTTAAAGATTCTTTCTTTTTTGTTCCCCGCTAGTTGATGAAAGCTACGATTATGCACCTAACCATGATAAGGATAAATCGACCTGAAGTTACTGGATTCCAAATTTTCCATTTTGCAAAGCAGTCCTAAAAGTATTTTATCCTGTCAAATACGTGAAAGATTGATAATAGCAAAGACAGTCCCTGCTAAAATGAGAGTGTTGAGACTTTAAGGATCAGCGTGGAGCAATGAGGTTTACTTCAGTGCTTCTAATTTTACATTTTGAGGTAAAATGATAACAAACCATTTCTTCAATTATTGTTCTCTGCTGTATTATCTCTGCACCATACGCTTCATGGTCAACCAAAGTAAAAAAAATTGTGGCGTTATCCATAATGGTCTTCATCAAACTTGAATTCACATCTCAATCCATCAATGCACATTTTTGTATAGGTAGAGAGGTACGCAAGAGTTCCAGTTGGTTCGTTGAGAACTGAAAGAGACTCTCCAGTTGAACAGAGATTTTTTCAAATGATTAACATGTATGCTAGAGTATGTATCAATGGAAAAATTACTCAGCATGTTTAAAATCAGGTTTCGACCATTATATGGTTTTGTTTTAACAATATTAATACTGAATGATACAGTTTTGTGAGGTAAATGAGATGCATACATGCATTGTCATGCAGGCTCAGGTTCATAAACCTTATTCACGTTAAAACCGCAAGATAGCAACTATTTAGAGATATTATGGAAGATGAAGGCCCGGTGAATAAAAATTCCTTTAAATGGGGAAGTATTGGATGCTTTTTCATTACCATCAAAATTCACCACAGATAAATTAATTAGAAATTCATTGGTTGGGATTGAAGACCGGTTTAAATGAAATACCAGTTTTTCATTTTCTAGAGTTCTTCTCTTCTAAATTTTTCATAGGCGAAGGTGTATTAATTCTAGTTTATGAGTAAAGTTTCAAAACATTTTTTTTCTTGTAATTGAGGAAATTGTAATTGAGCCTATTGTAAGGGTACAATCTATGTGTCCCAAGACAGCAAAAATCTGATACCATCAGTAATTTTGCAACATGTGCGTGCAGTTTACGCATTAACTATTAGACATAATATTGGTTGAGTAAGGTCCTTGTTGACATAATCAATCAAAAGTTAAAATCTAATATACAAAAATTTAACTACATTATGACTTGTATCAGTTGTATGTTTTGTGGGAATACTTTTGAGTTCGGTCAAATGCGGCATTTGATTGATGTTTAATGTTTGTTTATGAGGTATAGCAATTAATTTCGAGGACTTGATTTAACTGTGAAAATGTTTTTTATTCATTTTGTTATTTATTGAAATGAAAGAGTAGGAAGTTATTTACTCATGCAGAAAGCTTGTGTCATGAGTTTCTTTCAAACTTTGATTAGCTGAACTCTCCCAAATGGCAAACTGAAATTGGGCATTCACCTAACTTGATTCCAATCCAGCTAATCCTGCTTAAGTGTAAGGACTATCGATGATGGACTTAGGAGGAGCCTTAGCATCTGTTCCTTCTTTAGATGGCTTCAGTTGAGTAGAGAAATTAGTTCTGGTGCATTAGATTTTTATACCTTCAAGCCTCAACTGCATGCTTTACAAATAATTTGGCTGCCATGCACTGTTTGTTAGCACATTTCATACCTGTAAGAAAGAAAAATTGTAGTCTTTTGGTCAGAATATATTTTGGAAAAATAATTGAGCTCTCATAAGTAATTGGCAAAAATAAGCTATTGAATTTTAAAATGTATCAGATGGAAGACTCACATGTTGAAGTAGTTAAGTACTATTAATTCATTTGCCCTTGATTATTTCTCTCCATGCACTATTAGATAAAAAAAAATTTGATAAATTTTTGGATTGTGAGAAAAACATCCAAAAGCACAAATTCGTTCTGCTTGGTAAGTTTTCTTTAAGAGACGTTAGGGACTAAGGTGACACCATTCATGAGCAGTCCTCTTCAATTATTCATATTCTGTTTATACTTATCTTCTGCAGTAAAATTCTAACTCCACAGTTAATTATTCTTAAAGCTCAAACTCAGTAACACTGAAGAAAAAAAAGATAGTTCGACATTGACCTACGGAAAATTGGTAGGATTTATATAAAACTTATTTAGACTTACAGTATTATTATGGTGATTAAGCTATTTAATTTGATCTTGTTTCAATTAAGTTTCTTGGAATAACTTGTGAAAATAAGTTGTTTAGTTTATTTCAATACCTTATACAATCAAGATTACAAATAAGTTCTCATTTGATAAGTTACTAACTAATAAGCTCTTAGTTAAGTTGGCTAATTAAACACACCTTTAGGCTTGTAAGATTCCGGAACTAAGTTTTACCGTCAATATCAATATCTACTTGGAATATCTGGGTAAAGTCGATAATAAATTGAACAGGAATAAGATGGTCGTCTTGTCCCTTCTCCTGAGAACTGCACCAGCATCCCCAATTTGTCAACTATTAATGATCAACCTGCAATTTAAAGGAAAAAGAATGTGGTCATAGCATTCTTGCAAAAGCAACATTGACAAGAGGTAATACAATTTGAATAGAGTTATACTTGTTTGACTATAGTTACAGTAGTGCTACCATAACAAAATCCAACAGTGTCAATGTTCTTAGCATGTTCTTCTTTCATTGAAGGTCCATTCTAAGAAGCTAAGGGCATATTTTTTTTATCTTGCAACAAATGTACAAGTTAACATCCTTAGTATAAATCCGTAACTAAACATAATTTTATTTACAAAAATATTTAAAAAAAACAAAAATAAAATAAAATTGACAGTTTCTTTTATTTTTTTCGATTACACAAAATTATTATAATTTAATGAGAAGATAATAATTATAATAAACAAAAATTCATATTTACAACAAATAAATATTAGTGATCATAAAATTGATAATAAAAATAAACATATAAGCAAGTTATTTATCATTTTTCTTTTATACTAGATTCTCACGTAATAGAATTAAGGAAAAATTTCATTCCGCTCATACTCCTCTTTTCATGGTACCATTTCTTATTAAAATAGCTTCATCTAATGGAGATGAAGATGGTATTTCATATTCAAATAAATTATTACGAGTAATTTTATCTCGTTGATAATTATTTCCTTATAATGACGGCTTTATTTAATGAATAGTCCTCTCTTAGAATTGTAAAAATTTTTAAATGTACTTAAAAAATTAATATTTTTAATGGTTGTTGAATTCTAACATGATTCTAAACAATATTAAGCAAGCTTTTTTTTAAAAAAATTCTTCTACTCAAACTTATAATTACCCAATTTCCCGTATTAACATTTTAACTAATTTATAAAAATTCTAAACTAACAAATATTGGAGAATAAAAAAAATAATTTAGAAGATATTTTTTTCTTCATTCACCTAATTAATTAAAATCATGTAATATAGTAAAATTAATAAAAAATTAAATAAAAATAAATAAATAAAACATTATAATAATTATTATAAACTCATTGAATATAAAATAACTAAAAATGCATATGTAACTTCTCATAAGAACAACTTTAAGACAAGAACATACTTCTCTTAGTTGATTGATGTAATAACTTATGAAATTAATAAATTTGACCAATAATTAATGTAATATGATAATTTATGTAACAAACCAAAAATATACCTATTTTACTGTTATATTGGAATAAAAATCTACCAATATATTACTAATAATTTCCAAACCATTATATAACATGAAACATTTGAATACATAAAATTTCACTACAAAATAAAGTCTTTACAAAAGTTTCGTGAAATTATTCATCAGCATAAAATTAATTCTCCTTTAGGCAAAACTTGAAACTTTTGTTTAGCTTTTACCAGCATTGCTATCTGCTCCCGTGTCAAGACACAATCATCGCAGTATCAACAAAACCACAAACACAAACAGAAAGGGTAGCTAATGTAAACAAAACCAATCAAAATATATATAATTAATAATTTCATCCTCACAATCATTTATCTAAATATCTTCAGATGTTTAAATCATCATAGTCGTTCTTAATCACACACATTCATTCACAACACCTAATATTCTAGACAGACTCTTCCGAAAAATTATATGGAGTCCTTAATCTCAAAGGTTAACACCTAACATACGATTACCCGGTCATAAACACAACTCCTTCAGAGTCTTTTTCACCTCAGGATCGCAATCCCTTCAGGGTCTTTTTCACCTCAAGATTGGTAATCCCTTCAGAGTCTTTTTCACCTCAAGATTGGTAATCCCTTCAGAGTCTTTTTCACCTCAGGATTACACGCCTATCACCATTCTGGTAACCGCATGTCAGGGTGATTCCCACACACACCTATCAAAGAACTAATGGATCCTCCCACCTAGTGATAAGTGCAGTCGAAACCTCCATCGACCTCCACCACATGGTACCCTTGTCTATGTGACTAGAATCTCATTGAAGTATGGATACCTCCTTCAGAGACATCTAGAATTCCATATGTATACTAAAACTACATCAAATAGTACCTCATGGTAACTATCTCGCTCACACACAACAACACAATACAATTCACAGTTCATCACAATCTCATAGACACACAACTATCTCATCTCATTGGCACCACTGCCATCTAAATCTCATTGGTACCACTGTCATCACAATTCATTGGCTCCACTGCCATCTCAATCTCATTGGCACATTTGCCATCACAAATCCTTGTGACCTCAGTCACAATTCACAAACAAAATTCACATCATTATCACTAATTCAATTCCAATCACAATACATCACCGATTCACACATCACATAATACAATAGTTTAATTATACAACAAATATCTTGTAACATTTTATCATATTTCACATATATATACTCTTTTAATACAAATTAGAATATGAATATTTATCCAAAAATAATAAACTTTAGCTCAAGCAAAAAAATTGTTTCAAAAACATCTCGCTCATCCTCACAGCATGACCTTTAATCACTCAAAAATTCATATCTTATGTTTTACACATTATTTTTATGTGAAATAAAAACCATTGATTAGCTAACATCTAGAGCTAAAACTTTTATGAAGGAAAATTTCCCAAATTCGTAACCAAAACATCCCAAAAGGGGTTCCTAATTTCAAAGCGAATAATTTTCGTGACAGTTCGACCTTTAATTACGAAAAAAAGTGTATCTTGATTTATACATATTCTTTTTAGGTGAAATAAAAATCAGGAATTAGATAACATCTAGGCCTACAACTTTCATGAAGAACACTTTTCGAAATTCGAAATAAAATCAAGCTGAAATAGGGTCGCAATCTAAGAACGAAACTCAATTTACATTTCACCATATAATAATCAATATGATTATCATAAATCTCATATAATAACACATCAACACACGTAATAATCCAATAAATCATGAATAATTTTGTTTAATTAGCTTCCCTTACCTTAAAAAGATCTCAAAACGCAATTCTATTCGGATAGAATTAATCTACTCTTCACTCATTTTCCCTCGGTGTTCTCGGATTTTCAAAGAGATAAGAATTGAAGGAAAATTCTTGAAAAGAATTGAGAGAAATTTGAGAGAAGGAAAATTAGGGTTTTTTGAAAAACAAGAGTGAAAAATGAGAGTATTAGGATTAAATGGACTATTTATAATCTCTCCCTTTTCTAAGTAAGTGGGCTTAGGGTTTACTCAAAATTGGACTCTCACAATCTCCCTAACAAGAATTTTCGTCTTCGAAAATTATAATCACCATCAAAAAGAAAAAAGTAATATTAGGCTTTTACAATTTATATTAAAATTTTTATTTTAGATACTTTCTTAATTATACTATCTTATATATATTTAAATTATAATTACTATATCTTTTATACAAGAATAAATAATAAGACAAGAGAAGAAATTAAAAAAAAAAAATTGTGATTGAAATAATATAAGATTTTAAAATCCTATAATTGTAAAATATAAAGTAATCAAAATTATAAATAGTGTAGATTTTGAAATATTTATGTATATGTAAAGTTACACACTAAAGTTTTAATAATATATTATATTCATATATATAATCCAAATAACCATGAATTTCATTCACTAAAAATAAAGCTGATAAGTATTGTTCAACCATAAAGTTAAAGATGACTATCTAAAAACATTCAGTTTTTCCATCTCTTAACAATGCTGAAAGATGTTTATTGAAGAGGAAGTGAGAAGCCAGGTTCAAATAACTGAATATTTGATGTAAGGAATTATGAATGACAAATTATAAGGAGGAGCATGTATAAACTCTACCGTCCAAGTCCATGCCTAACAATGATGAATTATCATCTCATTCAAATACAATAAATAAATAGGAAGGAAAATGTGAGCAGGAACCAACTTTTGCATGAATGAATTAGTATCTAGTTAAAAATCAAAGTGTGTTAAGTATACCAAAAATATAAATAAACATTGTCTTGCATTATTATCCTTCTATTCAAATGGAATAGTCATGTCAATACTTAAATATTGTCTGTCTGATAAATCAGTTTTTTTAACTCCAAATAATTTTTTATTTTTTTAAACTAAGTACCTAATAAATTATAAAATTTTGGTTTAAATCTAAAAAAAAATATTTATTTGTATTTCTTTTTTATTATTATCTGTTTTAGCTAATCTCTGAAATATTTTAAATATGTTACCTATTATGCCATGTATTAAAAAAAGACTTAAATCAAAAGATTAAATTTAATAAGTATTCAATACTTTAAAAGATATTAAATACTCAAAAATAATCAATGAAAAGACCTAAAATGTAATTTCTAACTTTAAGGAGCTGAATAATAAAAGAAAAGAAATTCAGCAAAATTAATGGGAATGAAAATAGAGAATGAAGAAAATCTGCAACCAGATGTATGAAGAATCTGAATTACCTCGTAAACGTTCGATACAATACCATTTTGTAATGGTTACATTCACCTTACCTCCAAACATATGAAACATGACACCTGCAACACCGTTCCATGTCTTCAGTGTCTAACATCAACTTTTATTTTACAGGCTGAGGCTAGTCTCGGTGTATTTTAAAAACAAGTTTGAATTATATTTTAGTTCGTCTCAACTCAACTTAATGTGATATATATCAAAAATACAACTTTTATCTTACTAAATATATTGTCTGACAAAAATACTCATTTGATGCTCACACACGTTCTACTGCAACTGCAACTAATGATCCAATACTTAAGCCAATTGATAGCTAAACCAAATTCAATAATTGCTCGTGAATATTATGGCACCTCTACATAATTGGTGTTTGTTTTTCACTTCCATGCTAACACAGAAAGAAAAAACGACAAGGAAATAAATGAAGTGAATAACAGAATACGTGGGCAAGATTATGCAGATAGACAACCCTCATTCTCCTCACATTAGCCATAACCCCACAGACAAAACTGGACCCAACATGTTAAGCAACGACAAGCTTGATCACCTGCACCTGCGCAACATAATAATTTATATCTTTATCTAACACGTATTAAAGAATTTCATTCATACCTACATTACATACCATGTTATCCATTATTCACATTCGTTCCATGGGGCTACTTAATGGCCTGTCAAAAATTGCTTCTATGTAAAACAAAATGCTTTCTGAAGCTTGCCTTACATAATCTCCTTCTCACTAGATGATAGGAATATAGTTTCATGTTAACTACTCTGTTCTTCTACTTTTCCTTCTTATTTGCTAAAGCATGCGTTGATATCTATGTGGAATCTTGATTGCAATCAATCAACAAAGTTGCAAACAATCAAGAATTTTTGTAGCCATTTCGTTGTCAGTAATAATTATAGCCAAAATGTCCCACATACGATCCTTTTCTCGAGTATGAAGTTAGTCTTTTTTCAACAACCAGGTGCTTTTAATAGAACCCCACATGATACAGTTAAAAACACTTGAGAACCTGTCAGCACCAGGAAAAGTGATCCAGAAAAAGTGGCATTGAATATTCTGCGTTTGTAGCTGTTTAAGTGGGGCATTGAATCTTTTAATAGCATTGGTAAATATAGTATTGGTAAATATTGGATTATTGGGACCTGCAATAACACTATTGGTTGCTATTGTCAATTGATTGAGCTCTGATCCTGAATCTACTGTTTTGCCGGAGTCTATTACTCTAAATAGAAGCATGCACTTCATAGAAAATCATGTCCAGACAAATGACAGCTCAAAAATCAAGTATCAATAACAAACTGCTTTGCATGTGGCATATTCCTTTCTAAATCAAGTATCAATATCAAACTGTTTTGCATGTTGCCTTGCATGTACTAGCTCAGTACTCATTTTCTATAAATGCAGAGAACTAACCTAAAGAAAACCACATTTTAACAACCAAGCTGCAAGAGATTCTACCTAAATGGCAAGCTTGTAGATACATCATCACATGGCTGTGCTAATTAATGATGACCTGCTTTCCGTTTACCAATCATTTTACAAACATGGTTTCAGATAAGACATAAACAGCTTTTAAGTGATACACAAGAAACCATGTAGCATCATTAGAACAATTAACCTCTGAATACTATCAACTACAAACAGCTATAATGGCCGAGCAATTAACTATGCTGATAAACTGCAACTTAGCACTCCAGAATATAAAGAAAACAATGACCATATACCAGTCTCTGTAGGCAAACAACGAACTGTAAATCAAATTTAACCCTTGATTAATAATAATATAAAGCAAGGTTTTAGTTCAGTCTCACTGGTTGTTATTGTCAATTGATTGAATTCGTCCGTAAATGTTGTTTCCGTGAGCAATATATATGCATGTATACATATATACAATTTCACGAAAGTCATCACTTGGGCAATGATTCCTGTTAGAGCCACGGAAAACCCAATCCCATTTCATTCAAAGAACCTTTGGACTAACATGCCCAACGATTTTATTACCCAGTGCACTAATTTATTCAATAATAATCTGCCAAAAGGAATCATCAAATTCTTTTAAGGGATAAAATAATGATTAAACTTTAAGGTATTATTTGCTACATGTACACAGATGAAAGAAGAGACGTGTAGCAGATACAATTGTTGTAAAGAGATGATTTTCATTTTCTTCAGTTGCAACTGTTACAAGTAATGAAATTAAAAAATAAAGGACTCTGTCTCTTGTCTATTGGCTGGGGAAAAAAAGGAAAACTATAGGATAAAAATGCAGAAGGTAAAATAAGAATGGTACAGAAAGTGTATATAGGGTTTGACCCATCAGGAAATTTTACAAGTTAAAACCATTGATGAACAAGAACTCCACTCTGTCTGAGAGAATTGAAGAGCTGCAAGCACTGATCATAAGTTTTCTCATACTTGGGACTCCTCTGTCCAGGGCAACACCTCTGCCACCTATTGTAATGGCACTCAAGAAAAATCTCGTCCACCAAACATATAGCTCCAGTTTCAAACAACCTGGGAATCAAATCAAACTCAGTACCCTCCACATCCATCTTCATCACAACAAAATCGTTCTTCGAAACCGTGTTCTTCAACCAGTCAGCAAAATCAAACCCGGGAATCTTCTCAACCTCACCACCATCAAAACCACCCGAAGACTGCAATGGTTGAATCCTCCCCATGCCCCTACCCTTACCCTTACCCTGAACCTTCTCCCCAGGGCCACGGTTAATCTCAAACGCCAAACTCTCATTCCTCACCCATGCAGCATAAGGCAACAGAGTAACCCCTTTTTTCAAACCATACTCCTGATGAAACGTTTTGTCAGCCTCAATTGCATACACATGAAAGGTCTTGTTCTGTTTCGGGTATTGTTTCCTAAACCAGCTTCCAATACTAGAACCATAGCTTCTAGCTCCAACATCAACATACACATACCTATCCTTAAAGCTTATATCAACCATTGAAGAAAGATACCTTATGTTCTTCACGTTTCTCTTCAGAGTGATCCATGGCTTCAGTGGCTCCTCTTCGATTAACGCCTCAGCGTTTCTAACCAACTTCTTCTTGTATTCTGGAACAGAGCATTTTCCATTGGAGTTGGAGTTGGAATTGGAATCAATTCCATAACTCTCTCTCTTCACAACGAGTTCTCTTACGTGAGACATCAATGAATCAAATCCTACTATGTCGTTTATTTTCACCACGTTGCAACAAAAATTGAACAAATCAATGAATGAATTCAAACTGTAAGTGTCATTGGCCTTTACATGGAACGCGGCAAACCCTTCGGGTTTGAGCGTCCGAGCAATTTCCGCCGCGAACTCCGCCGGCCGCGGCGATCTCTCGAGCACGCCGTCGCCGGCGAACACGAAGTCAAACGTCCCGTTCTCGAATGGAATCCGGCTAGCCTCGCCTGACTTCACCAGCGGCGGCGACGCCTTCTTCGAAATCCCGACGGCGTCCGTCACGCCTATTTCGCGCAGCGCGAAGACATCGCGGCCGGTCGGCGTCTCAACGCAGAGCGACTTCGCAGCCGGGGAGAGGAAGCCGCCAGTGATGAGGACCTGGAATACCGACGAGTAGAACCGGACGCCATTGACCCAGTCCTTGCTAGCGTAGCGTTCCGGTGCCGCCGTTCCGCCGGCGGCGGAACGGACGGCGATAGCGCCGGATCTGGTTCCGGCGATGGCAAGATTCAGAGACGGGGAGAAGAAGCAGAAGTCGCCGATGGTGCAGGACTCGCCGGCGAGGGTGATGACGTAAGCGAAGCGTACGATGACGATGGAAAGGCCAAAGAGGAGTAACCGTACCAGAACGTTTCTGAGAAAGCCAGGCTTCCCTGCGGTAGGCTCCATGGAAACAGATTGTGCACTTTTTTTAAAGAAAAAAAAAATTGTGAGAAAAAATGTATTAAATGATAAGAGAAGAAAATGGTTTGAATATTTGTTGAATTTATCGGGTGCAGAAACGAGCGGAGGTGTGGTTAGCGCCGACGAGAGAAGATGAATTTGTGAGGGAAGGAATTGAGAAAGAGAGAGGGGCAAATCGGGAATTCATGGCTTTGGTTGGTTTGTTTGAGTTCTATGGAACAGTGATGAAAAAGAAAGAAAAGGAGTCCATTAAGATTACTCGGTGGGTTTTGGAAGAGTGAGTACGTTGAAGATGCTAAAAATAACAGAAACGATGCCAAATAGCCTCTTCATTCTACGCGGAAGGAACAGCGTAGACGAAGGAAGAAGGAACTATGACGCGGGGTCCAGCTTTTCCAAATTCACAACAATGCCATTTTCTTATTTATTTATAATTTAATATATACAATTATTGAGCCATTTGTTATGGGCTTTATAATTTTTATTTATTCCTAAAATGATGTGATGAGAAGTTTATGGAAAGGTCCATCTTATCCTATAAGTTATTATATTATTGTTTGGTCAAAGTGTAATATTTCTTTATCCTTTTTAAAGCTGAAACAACCTGATCCTTAATTTTACTTTGTCTGTGTACAACTTAGAGTACTAATTGACTTCCTTTTTTTTCCATAAACAAAATCTAAAAGTATTTCATTGTTTTTTTGTTAAATTTAATAAAATTTTACAATATTTAATCAGAACTCAGTATGTACTAGCAACATATACTATTAAACTCTAATTATTTTAACAATTTCTATATTGAGATATATTTAATGCTTTTCTATAAATAAATCTTTAAAATTTATGAATATGGTATAAATATAAATTTGTTTTATGATTATAATCATACAATTTATATTTTGAATTTGAATGCGCCATAAACTACTTAAAATACTAGTAAATAAATACTAACTAAAAAGTGTTTATAAAGAAATGTTTTTGTTATGTCTTCAGAAAATGGAGAAAACTTATACTTTGCCCATCACAGATCTATTGGAAATGATTATATCACTAAATTCGATGTAATATTGAACTTTATCATGATTTTTTCGAGACTTATAATAATATATTAGGCATTTGGATCTTCGTTTTATGTCGCCGCCGTGTCTGGAGTTCCATCTACCCACTGCTGTCACGGCGATATTAAGCATTCAGCACATGCAAATTCTACAAAACCAGTTTAATCAAATCAGTTTTCAGAAGTAAAACTTAAATCTCGGATCTCTCTTCCATTTATTCTTTTTTTTTTCTCCACCAGAGAATCTAAATTCAACCATTGGTCAAAACTTTGTATATAATTATGATGATACATTTTTAAAAAATATATATCCAAGAATAAATAAATAAATATTTTCTATTTTCATTATTTATTATTTTAAAGTTAAAAATAATTATATTACACGAAAATAAATTAAATAAATTTTTAACTCTTATTTTTAAATTAAGTTATTTTTTAAAATATTAAAAGTGATTATAAAAGTGTAACAATTATAGTATAAAAAGTATAATAATTCATATTATTAAAGTCTTAAATTTATATTAAAAGTGGGTATTAATTTTTTAGTCAATGTCATTAATAATGTGTACCTTTATTTATTTGGAGACGCCCAAGTCAACCAATACAAATATATGGTAATTTTCTGGAAAGAATATTATTCACGTGATGAATGTGAAGACCTGACAGAAAAATCTAGTCATCTCTCAGAAAATATGAAAGTCAAATTGTTGAGAATGGTGTTGAGTGAAGAGCAATTATTAAAAATACATTGTATAGTTTTCTAGAAAGATAAGAATATTATTCAGATAATGAGAATTTTTAGATAAATCTGAAGATTAGAGAAAAGACTCAAAAACTAATTAATAATTATTAGAAAATAAGGAAGTCAAATAAGTAGCACTTAGTCTGCATGTACACCTGAGGAAAAGAAAAAAAGTAAAGTTAAAACATGAAAATAAGTTTATCAGTTAATTTGTACATTTATTTTAATATAGAAATAGGTGACTAAATAAATAAGCAAAATGATTTACATCTTCTTTATTTATAACAAAACTTGAATAATAAGATTATCATGTACTATCAAGTATATATAATAAAAATTCCATAATAAATGTTAATTACTATTGTCTTAAGGAAACTAATTTAATTAATAAATGATAAAGATAGTTGTAAATGATTTTTTTTTAATTTTTTTTTCTTTGAACTAAATAATGGTAACGGGGTGAAGTGAAGCGGTGGAATGTGCGGTGAGGCACGGGTGAAAGACACGTGTAGAAAGAGGGGGAATACGGTAGGTGGAAAAAAGCAACAAAATGCGTAGTTGAAATAGCCGTTAGGAAACCTTTTGTCGTGTAGGAAATGCCAAAAACACCCCTACTCTATTCCCGTGGTCCACACGACACGTCGTTTCCTTCTGGCTCCAGGTTGTGCATGAATTGCGGTGGGTCCGTTAAACGGTGCGCAGCAGCATCACCAATAAAGACACGCTTCTTGCAGCACACAGCATTAGATGCTCTTAAAGAAAAAAATAAAATAAAAAAAGGTCAAAATTACTAAAATTGTTCTCATCTTTCGATCTATGGTTTGTTTCATGTAAGAAATTATAATTAATACCGAAAATGGATTTGTATATGTTTCGATGATATTTTATATTCTTAAAAGTGGGAAACGCCCCTATTAAAATGTATTCATGAATGTGACGGTTTACTCTTATTGTTTTAAGTTTTTTTTTTTGTTTACTAATTAACAAAGTAGGTTAGAAAATGAAAGAAAATATAACCTCTTACTAGACACGATATCTTTTTTTCTGATCACATTTTTTTTATTTATAAATTTAAATTTCAAAATTCAATTAAAGACAAGAGAACTTATTCATATACAATTAGAAAAATAAAATAATTAAAAAATTCCTTTAGCTTCAGCGCTCAATGAAGTTTTTAATAATCTTTTTCATTTTTTTCCATTAAATTAGTTAGGATTTTGTTTCTAATAACCGTCATCTAGTTTCCTTGATAGAGGTGATATCTCTGAATTGTAAAAATAATAGAACATTACTAAAAGTTTGTGTATCTTTTTTTTTATGAGACTCTTTTCGTCTTTATGGTATATGTGTACTTTTTGTTTTTTGTTTTTTCATTGTTTTTTCTGGTAGTTTCTTGTTCTTATACATAACAAAACAAACTATGCAAAAAAATATTCATTCTCTTGTCAGGAAAAAAATATTGTGAGGTATATGTTCTACTTCTAATTTTGAAAACTAAATTTATATATATTTGGAAGAAGAAAGGTCAAATATTGTAATGACACAATCAACAACAAAAATTAATATCTCTAATTTGACAAGTTTAAATAAACTAATCAAACTATATTACTTAATAATTTATAAATATTTTGTCAAATTTTTTTATATTTTTTTAATATTCTCAAAATACTATAAATTTACTAGAAATTTTATTATCAAATAGAAAATATTATAATACATCATATATTTTCTTATAATTTTAAATAGATTTTATAACCTAAAATAAGTACTTTATATTCTTTATAAAATATATACAAATCCAAAATATATCAAAGGTCATTCTAACACTATCGACCTAAAAAAAAGTGAAGAAATTTAACAAATTTCATTATTCAGTTACTTATGAATTTAAAAATAAAAAAAAGAAAGAGATAAATTATAAGTTAGTGTAAATTTATCAAAGTTAAAAAGCTTACATGAATAAAACACCTAATTTTCATGTAAGTAAAAATTAAACAGTACCTTAACTTTCTTTTATTCCTCACAAACTTTTATCTTATATTCTCGGATTTAAAAAAAAATGAAAAATAAATAATATATCTTAGAAAAAATTTAAAATTTTTAAAAGAATTTGTTTTTCTAAAAAATAATAATTTTAAAATAATAAAAAATAATATATTTAATTTTCTATTTATATATTTTAAAAATTTAAATAAACTAAATTTCATTATTCACAATAATAAATTTTATCCATATATAATTTTTATATCTAATTATTTACACTAATTATCTTATTAATATTTTATATAATAAAAAAAATTACAAATAAAATCATTTTCAATAAAAAAATTCGAATGAATTTTTTTATATGTTAAAAAATATAAATTATGATATTTATTGAAATCGTAAGTATCTTATATTTAATAAAAAAAAACTTGAAAAGTTCGAAACGTTTTATATTAAAAAATATTATTCTTAAAAATGATTTCTTATATAAAAAATAAATTTTAATTTAAAGAAATTAAGTGTGTCATTAACTTTGGGTCAATTTTTACTCTTTCCTCTAGGAAACATTTAAAATTTTTTAGGATATTAAAATCTTTGATTGTGTTTTCCATCTGTTGTTTACATCCTTAATATATATTAATATAAAAATTTATAAATTAATTAAAATAAATATTTTCAATTTATTAATTTTAATATATTTTTATTTTTTTAAATGAAAAAACCAAATAGAAATATTCTGTTGATTTTACCATCACAAAACAAGTTCATAATTTGGGTATTGGATAACTGAATTCTGACCTATTTTAAAAACATGTTTAATTTGATAAATAACTATGAAAAAGTTTAGCTTTATAATATTTTTTGGTAATAGTTTTCTTTTCTTTTTGAAAAAAATTTGCATTCTATTTGTAATTATAATAAAGACAAAAAGAATAAAACAGTAAAAAAAATTACAAGAGTTAACATAGTTGAATGTTACTTATGGAAAATCAAGAATTTCTATTTAATTTTCTAAGGAAAAGATGTAGAAAGTTCTGGTTCCAACATGATTAACACAAAGATTTTAGTATTTTTAAGAGTCATAATTTTCAAACTTTATGATTCTAAATAATCATTATTTCTGAACATAAGGATAAGAAATGATTTATAAATAGAAGAAAAATCTTATATCAAACATTTGCTTAAAGAAAAGTAGAAAGATGACAAACTAAATAATCATAACCAATGACATTAGGTTAACTTTATGATTCAATGAAGAGTGAGAAAAGTAAAATAAATAATATAATTTATTTATTTTATTGTATATATTCTACAAAAAGAAAAATTCGTTTATTCATTTTGCACGCTAAATATGTATTGTTTCTAATGTTTATCTCTAACGAACTCTCCCGCCAATCAGCAAGGCACGCGATTGAACCCTTCGTGCACTTCACACGCTCTGTTATTGGCTCAAAACTGAAACGTCGTTAACTCCTAAGACGATTCGCCAACATAGCAAGACTGGTTTCCAAAATAAAGGTTCAACATTCACAACAAACTTTGCGTGTCTCTGTTTCTTTGTCTCACCACAACAACCCTTCTTCTTCTTATTCTTCTTCTTCTTCACTTTGGTTTTCATTTTCCAATTCATTGTTGTCTAAATTTTGAGCATTGGAACCAAAAGAGTGTCATGGAAGACCAAAAAGAGAAGGTAACAGTTTCCGACCCTACACAAATGAAAATTGACGTGCAGCCAGAGCCGTTTGAGCCGCGTGTGGACGACCACGCGCCGGGAACTAGTGGCGGTGCCGCCGGCGTTTTAGGACAGTGGAAGAAGAAAGATATGCTAAGGAGAAGCTCATTGGGACTAAGAGGAATTGCTCTATTTTTGTCTTTGATTTCCTTCATGCTTGTGGCTAGTAACAAGCATGGTGATTGGAAAGAATTTGACAAGTACCAAGAATACAGGTATAAGCTCAAACTTTTTCTATTTCTGTTATTTTGGAAAATGTGATGTGGGTTTGTTAGAGTTTTGGCTGAAGATTAATGAGACACGTAGAGATTAACAAAGATCATATGATTCTGAATCATACACATTTTCTTAATGATTGTTCCAATCATTTTTACGTAGTTGATTTTACATTTATTTAATGATAATGTGGTTGAAGTTGAATTGGAATTTTTGGATCGTAGATACTTGCTGGCTGTGGCAATTCTATCGAGTTCGTATAGTGGAATTCAAGTGTTTCGTCAAGTTCATGAACTTTCCACTGGGAGAAACCTGATTCTGCCAAGAACTGCAGGGTTGATTGATTTTGTTGGAGATCAGGTTTGACATTCTTTCTTCTCCCATCACATTCATTTAATTGGTGTTCTGTTTCTAAACCCAACTTTAGTTCTCTGAATTAAATTCAGTGATGAAATTGAATTGAACTGAACAATTTCACAACATTGATCATAAACATGATTAAAAATCATCAATTTTGTTTATCTGATGTTGATTTGCCACGTTGTAATCCTTCAGAGGAATAAAATTCTAAACTTATTTCTTCAAGTAATCAATGATAACTAAAGTGTTATTCTGATATGGAAATAGGACTTTAAATTTTGTTCTCCATGTTTCTAATATAACAGTAATATGATTTGGAGGGAGAACATTACATATTGGCTTTAGTCTTAAAATGTTAACAGTTCTTACATGTTGTTACATTATATTTCTCAAAGCTTTCATAGAAAATTGTTTATTTGAAATAGCACAGTACTAGGATGACAATGCAGGGTGAGGCATATGAACCCATTATCAAAATCATGGAAAATAATAGAATTACAGTATGCTTTCTTAAACTTTCCAATACAATATAGATTATTCTAAAAAATTTTATGTTTAAGAGTGTTGAAAAGAAAAGGAAAAAAAGTAATATATTAGACAAGTGTATCAATTTTTTCAGTTAAAATTGTTTTTTTTTTTCATATATTTTAAAATATAATTTAATCTTCATTTTTACAATTCGTAATTTAATCTTGTCAGTGAAACTAATTAAAATATCAGGACGAAGGATGAAATTAACATATTAAAAAAATATGAATACCAAAATTAATATTTTTAAAGTATATGAACTCAAACCAAATTTAATCGAAAATTGTAACAAAAAAATTGAGAGACTTAAATCGTATTTTATACATTAAAAATAAGCTATAGAAAGCATTATATAATATTTTATGAAAAACTTGTACTATTTATTTTCATTTCAAAAAGGCTGAAAATTTAACTTTAAAAAAAAAGTCAAATTGATTTATGTATTTAGTTTTCAATGAAATATTAATTTTTTATTCTTAATTTACCATCAAATTAATTGCATTGATATATTTGTATTTACAACAAATAAAAATAATGTATTGTTGGGAAAATTGAGTTAATTTAGTAAAGTTATTCTTATTTTATGTAAAAAAAAAGACTACAGTTCATTATGGAAGGAAGATAATATTTCATCCATTATAATGATGATAGTTTAAGATTTTTTTACACCTATTAAGAATAATAATGATAAATATAACACTTTGGAAGTAATTTTACTGAATACATTACTTCTACAGTGAGTATTAACTGGGAATCAATTAGGAAGAAAAAAGTTATAACCTCTTTGAAAACTTATAACATTAATCAGGAGTTGAGCCATAATATGTGTCTTTTGATTGATTATGAAATGTTAGCAAATTGAGGTAAGGTTGATTGGCAAATTGTTTGGTTTCAGGTTGCAGCATATCTTTTGCTATCATCAGCATCTTCAGCTATTCCAATAACAAATAGAATGAGGGAGACTGCAGACAATATATTTACAGACTCTTCATCTGCAGCCATTGCCTTCTCCATTTTTGCCTTTTGGTGTCTAGCACTATCAGCTGTCATATCAGGATACAAACTATCTACCCAAACTTATATATAAACACCATTAATATAGTTAAAACTTTCTCCTATCATGTTTTCCATTTATTGCTATATTTGTGTGAGGAAGTGAGTATAAGAAATTAAGAATCTCCCCACACCCCTTTTAAGCATTTGCACATGTTAGAATAATGAGATTCTACTGATTTCATGTATGAGCACAAATTTTTTAGTCCCATTTGACTCTCTGCTGATGGTGCTGATACTTTTCCTTTAATTTGGAATTTGGTAGTGATTGAAACAAAGGAACATTAGAACTGGATACTTTAATAATATAATGTGATTATTATACTACTTTGCCCTTTAGTCAAATTGGTACAAATTTCAACGGAAGTTCACTAAAAGTATCATTTTTTTTTATTCAATTGTTCTCATTTATTATGTAGTAGGATTTATATGAGTCCATCCATCTAATAATAAAAAAATTATTAAAATAGTATGACATTAACTTTTCTTCTAGAGTTAGACGACTTCTTCATAACGCAAGACGAACTATGGACTCATACCAGTTAGCAATGAATTATCAACAAACTACACGTAAACTTGACACTATAATCAATAAAAAATTTTAAAACATTAAATTTATAGGTTTCTCGTTTATAAGACAACATGTTCATTCTTATCTAGTGGAATTTATCTTTATCCTTAAACTCCCGACAACCATATTTCCTGAAAAGTAAGAAGTAGCTGAATATTTCATAATTTGAACAAACAGAGGACTTTGACTGAAAAGTTATAGAAACACAAAAAACAACATACGTAATAACAGTAGACATTTGTATAACAGTAGAAATTGCTGAGACTATTGAAAGTAGTAAGACATAGCCAAATAAACCTTTTATTCGTGATAAACAGTAGTAACAAAAGAATAATAGAATTCAAGGTCAACACCTTTTCTGTCTCTCGTATTACTAAGTTGAAAGTTGAAATAAGGCCTAACTCTTGTCAAGATTACTGCAGCTCTAGTTTCTAATCTTAGTACACTAAATTAGTAGATTCTCAAGATTTTCTTATTCTATTCCTATATGCTATACATAAAGATATCAGTGATATTATTTCGGGTAAGGATCTAGTGTTCTACTTCCAAATTTATAAGTTCTTTGAAAAAAAAGACTGAAGGAATGAGTCATTAGCGGAAAATCCTAGGCTTCCAGGGCTCAGCAAAAAGTCCATTGGAATAGATTCTTGACTTGCAGATGCTGGTAACTTAGGGTCAAGGAGTGAATTGGTGAAACTTGCTGAGCTGGAATAATTAGTGACTGCTGAAGGCCTTATAGGCGCAGGGGCTGTTACATTGCTGGTGTTGTTGTTTAGAGAAGTTCTGTTATAGCTTGCATTTCCTCTTCCTAAAGGCACATCATGGTTATGTTTCCCTTCATAGGTTGTAATCACAGCTTTCACATCATTTGCAGCTCTCTCAACATGTTTCCTCACTGGACAACCTGTGCTCACACATTTGTAATAACTCCTGCAGAAATAATATTTTGAGTAAGGCATGGCCTTGTGGGGTGGTAATAATGAAATTGCAAAACTAAAAAACCATATAACTAAATGGTGTTGTTTGTTTTATACTCCAAATTCACTCTCACAATAATCATTCCTCAACACAAATCTTCTGTTTTTTTTCAAAAATCAAGATTAATTCTATAGAGTTTCATTGAAATGCCCAAGAGTATATTAATTACTTCAAAGTTTTACATGGATAATTTACGATTGATTGATAATTTTAAAATGTTTATATTAAGACTGTATGACAATTAGATTCTTCTATTAAAATCTAAAAAATGGAAATACCTCGGGTTTGGGTTTCCTTTGACCACTTTCTGTCCATATTTCCTCCACCTGTATCCATCATCAAGTATGTCAATTTCACTTGTGGTTTGAACCACAACTCTAGGTTCCTTAACAGTTCTACTCCCAGCTGAGGAATTAGAATAGTCATCATTTTCATTCTCTCCTTTCCTGGAATGAGAATCATAATCATAATTAGTCACACTAAAATCAAGTTCACCATGTAGTTTCATTCCAACGATATAAATCAGGACATTAGAGTGAGATATTGTCAGTTGCTTATCTTACCATCTTTTGGCCTCAGGTCCAAGGTCATCATCACCCCCTCCAGAACATGTAGTTTGTGATGTTTGCTCAAAATCTTCCTCTCCCACTGACTGATCTGAAATCCCTGAGATGGTGCAGGATGAAGAAGTTTGATGAATTGATTGAGAGCCATTTTTTCTATTATGTGGTTTGGGATGATTGTGACTTCCCCTGTATACTATTTCAGTAACATGTCCCTCCAAAGACCTCTCAACTTTCTTCTTTGTTGGGCAATTTGGGTGCGTGCACTTGTAATAACTGCGCGGATTCTCACTTCCTTTCACTTGTTTCTCTCCATACTTCCTCCAATTGTACCCATCTTCTGATTTCCTTTGTTCTCTAATAGACTTAAAAGCATTATTGGAGTTAAATGGAACAGATCCAGAAGTATAATTGCTTTGACTTTCAGGTTTTATTGAGGCAATTTCTGTAGAGAAGCCCTGAGTGGATGCATATTCAGATTTTGTTTCTGTCCTCTCAGATGAGAAATCTGTTAGCTTTGCAGCTTCATTGAATATGATAATGTCTTGTTTCTTTAGTGGCTCCTGTTGTTCAAGTGGAACAAAGATTAGAAAACAAAATTAAATAAATGCCAAGATTAACATATTCCATTCCAAAGAATCAACAAGTTGGAAACTTACTGATAAATTCATGTGTTAAGTAAGTTCAATGCCATTTAATTTTAGCATGTCAACTTCAAAAACGTTTTATTATGCAGACAGCAATGACCTACAAAATTTATATCAATTGGCATAAAATAAGATATATTTTATCGTCAAAAGTATGTAAGAATTGAAAATATGCATGGACATACTTTTAAGTTTGACTAAGTCAACTTGGAATACCACAGTCAAGTTTTGAATTGTTCAAACAAGCTTGGACCAACCAAAAATACAAAGTTAATTATTTTTAAAAAAGTAAAGAAGTATATCAGAAGACGACACATTAAACAAATAGCAGATGCTCATAAAACAAATTAGTCCTATTAAGTCAAGGTAAAAATAGATTGAACAAGAAACGGGAAACAAGAATACACCCCAGAACATGTTCTTTTTAAGCTAAATTTATATTAAAAAAATGCAACTTACTTGAAACATGCTTAAGGAAGATTGAAAGAGAGGCACGTGGTTTGTTTTTGTTAGGAAAGAGAGTTCAGAGTAGTTTCTTTCTTCCTCCTTGTTTCCTAGCTGGTCCTCGGTTGAACTGTTTCTCATGTTGAAGCTCATGCTGGAAGATGACTCAGTTGTGTAAGATGCAGGAACCTAAACCAACACACAAAACAAAAAAAACCCACAATTAGTTATCACCAAATACATACATTGGAATGTTGCAAAAGATTACTTCAAGTTCTAAACCAACATATAAAACAAGAATGCCCCACAATTAGTTATTATCACAAAAAACATTACATTGACCAACATTAATATCCATTATTTATTAATATTACAGGCTCTATTTAGAGGAAACTTTTCCATATGCTATTTTTTACTTATACTGGTTTCATTTTTTCGTTTTTATTAAATTGTTTAGGAGAAATTTTCTTCAGAAAGTACCTTAATACAAAGCTACATATAACTCTTATGAAACTCAAAATCCTGTCAGCGATAAACAGGTGATATATAGGGCTACTATACACACAGCAAAACTCCTTTTCAAGTATAATAATTGTTATAATAATGACAATAACTGATTGTAAAACTTACATTTTGAGAAGAAAACAAGAGGGGTGAGTTCAATGACTGTGTTGTTGGGCAAAAACCAGGTGGGAACTCAGAATAAGAAGGGAGAGGGAGTGAAAGAGGTGGAAGTGTCTTGAAGTTGTTGGAAAATTCAAGTCCAAAAGGATCATCATCCATGGTCAAGCTATTGCTGTTGGAAAGAAGGTCAGTGAAACTGAAAGACATGCTCAAGAGATGGGGTCTGAAAGAAGAAGGTTGTTGTTGTTGAGTTTGAAATTGGAGAGAGAGTAGAGGAAGTGATGCACTTTATTTATGTATGCTATGGCATGCACACCACACCACCCATGTCTTTGGAAGCTACTACTTCTGACTCAGTAGCGAAAGGTTGACCTTTGACCGTGGAAAAAACAAGCACATCAAAAATGGTTCAAGGGTTGTGGGTTTGACTTGACTCAGCAACCTATCATAATTATTGCATAAGCTACCTAAGTGGCGGCTGAAACATGCAGAGGAAGGTTACATTTGTTATACATTCGTGAAATTAATGAATCCTGACCGTGGAATAAAGATCGGATGATTCACACTTCAACTGTGTATTTTAAGTTTAATTTATCAGTAGTCGTTCGATGAATCCAACGACTAAGATTTGTTAATAATGTAAATACATGTTAAAGTTGACCGCAGGGAAATCCTGATGGAAGGAAAAATGTAGCCTTAAATTCAGCCATCTGTCTCATTATGTGGCATCTTTTCTCGATAGAAATTGCAGACTCAGCAACGACACGGTTTCTTTGTTTTCTATTATTTCAATAAATTTTACCAGATAATCTTAATCTGTTTTTCACTTATCAGATTAAAATTTAATTGAACTAAATAATAATAATAATAATAATAATTATTATTATTATTATTATTATTATTAGTGTAATAATATAAAATTGTATTTTGGAAAGATACGCTTTAATGATGTTAAAACCAAAAATTGTGTAAGAATAGACATATGAGAAAAAAACTTGACTATGTCAAGTGTTATGATTTAACTGTTTATTTTATAAAAATATATAATTTTTTATTTTAATTTAGTATCTAGTTAAGATCTCGTACAATGATAATATAATTTGAGATAATACATTCTCAAAATTGTGTTAAAGAATTTCATCTTTTGACTGAGTAGGATGTTAGAATTTGTCTGTTGTCTGACTACTTATGTTATCAAAATGTCTGGATATGTTTTTTTTTCTATGAATTTTAAAAAAGAAATTAAAAAAGAGTTTATTTTTCATAATTAAAATTAATTTATAAATAAACTTAAAGTAAAATTTAGATAAATTATATAAAAGAATTTTTAAATTAATGTTTAGACAATTTAATGTTACAAAGAAGTTAAATTCATTTTTTTTCTAAAAGTAACTTCTCTTTATTCTTCTCACTTCACACTATGTCTAAAAACCACATTAACGTATGTGATGACTAGTAGATATTGCATATTTTATATAAATATTTTTAGTTTAAATAATTTTTCAATATAAAAAAAACTTTAAAATACAAAAAGAAATATATCTAACTCGTTCAAATAGAGTAGAACAAACATACAAGTAGTTTAAACTTAGACCAAAATAATAATTTTTATAGTTATGAAAATATAAATAATGTTTTAATAGTGAAATTTTCGGAATGTCACATGCCATTTATACTAACTTTTTATATTATTTTAATTTATTACTTAAATGATTCCCTTTATATACTGCTTGACTTTTTGTATTTCCAATATTTTTAATTTAATTTTTATATTTTTAAATTTATTTAAAAAAAATAAACAGAGTAAAAATATATACCAAATAATTTTCTATCAAAATTGTCACATGCAATTTTCCTTTTTTTTTTAATTCTTTCAATTTAATGCTTAATTTATTCCATTTATATGTTTCTCGACCTAACTTTTGAAACTTAATTTCAATTTTATATAGATTTTTTTTAACTAACAGAAATAATAGTTAATAAGTTATATTTATGGAATGATAAAAATATTTAATAATAGTTAATAAATTATATGTAACATTTCAAAATCTTACAATTAGGCAAAAAAATAATTATACCATAAAATAATAATAATTGATTAAGAAAAAGATTCTCATATATAAAAATAAGAAAATAATAAAATAAGATGTTAGGAATAAAAAAAATAAACTAAAGAAAAGTTATTTATATTTTTGAAAAATGTGAAAAAAAAACTATAAATTTATGTTAGAGATAATTAATATTATTAGAATGATAAATACAAGTTAATGTGTAATTAGATTATAAACAAACATGATCTTGCATATAGGTAATTAATTTGAGGAAGAATTTGAAAAAAAAAATATTATAAGTAAGAAAATTTTAATACGCAAATAACATACAAATAATTTTTATGAAAATATAATATATTAATAGAGTTATTTTATTTGTTTAGTTTTTTTATGATGATGAAATATATATATATATATATATATATATATATTTATTGAATTGAGCAATAAAAATCTGAAGTCTATAAAAAAGTAAATGAGAAATATGATGTATACGAAATCATAGAAGAATAATTTTTGTATGTTTATATGTGATTATGATTATGATATTACATGGATGAGAAGAAAATATGTGTTAATAAGAATAGTTTACATAAGTTATTTTCAAATTAAATGTTTTCTCATTAACATAGCGACGTAGTATGTGGAAACCCCCTCCACTGCAAACTAAACTGATAATTAGTAAATACAAGAAAAACATTAAAAATAAATATTTTATTAAATAATTTTTTCAAGTTAAAAACACACATTTTAAGTTTTACATGAAATAAAATAAAATGTATTTTCGTGTTTTAATTTTCTTTGTATGAGATTCAAATATGTATTCTTTTATTTATATATTTTCACTGAATATTATTATCAACTTTTTCAGCATATATTATTTGTATGGACCAATGAGTGACAATTATATCTTAGAGGACAAATTTTGAAAGAAATCATATGATATATTGCTAAAAAACTCTGCATTATCGTTTTCTAGATAAAAACTATATAACAGAAGATTCAGAATCGTAATTGGTTCTATGGTGTAGTGGTTAGCACTCTGGACTTTGAATCCAGCGACCTGGGTTCGACTCCCGGTAGGACCTTCTTTTTTGGCATAGAACAGTTATAATTATTTATTCTATTTATTTTATATTATATATATATATATATATATATATTAAAGTGTAAGAGTTTTTAATATTAATTTGAGACATAAATAACTAATTTACACTTATTTAAAAAGTTGATTGATTTATGTAGTAACTTTAGATTTATTTGCAATATTTCTTCAAAATTTAATTAAGATATGGAGAGAGAGTATTACTAGAAAAGTGTTTATTTCTAAAATTAAATTCTCCAATTTTTTTAATCTTCTTCACAGGAGAGAGAAATAGATAATTTATAACAATTATTATTTTGAACTAAAATAATTAAGGATATTTAGGTAAAAAATTAATAAAAAAGATAACTAAAGAGTAAAAAAACACTTCAAAACAATGAGTAATAATTAAGGGCAGAAATTATTAAACAAGTTACAATAATGTAATATAATAGAGAAAAGTTTAAAGAACTAAACTAAAACGTAAAATACAAAACAAGTGAACAAAAAAGCATTTTAAACTAATTAAACAAGTTTTGATTGGACTTTGTATTATAAATATTCCATGGACCCAATTCATGCAAAATTTGAAACATACAATTTTTATTCTCTTCAATTTTGATAATTCCTTCACTCTCCATTGAAAGTTGACTCTTTTTTTTCAGTCTTGATATAATATTGAAGAATGAAATCTAAGCTGAAATCAATTTTACAAACATTCAATCAAATCCATTGTGAATAATTTCATGTATGGGATTTCAGAGTAAGTGATCGAAATTTAAGATAAAATTTAATACAAAGAAATTACAGTCAATGTTTATGAAGATCATAGTGTTAAAAAGTTGAAAAATAATTAATAATTTTGATTTTTTTTTCAAAATTAAAATGAATGAAGTAAAAAATGTTTTCATATTCAATAATGGAAACTTAGGTATATGAATATCAACATAGTTAATAATTTTAATTTTCGAAAATAAAAATAAAGTATAAAAAAGGTTTCATGTTCAAGAATGGTAACGAAGGTAATTAGAAAAGGTTTTCTTGTTCAATAATGGTAACTTGTGCACTAATGTAGCCTTCTAAATATCAGTAATATTAAGTTAATATAAAAATGTATAAAACAATTTTTATTTTAATGTGTAAGAGTTTAATTTGTATATATTATTGATTTAAAAAAAATTCAGGCAACCAATAAAAAATAGTGGTTGACATAACTTATGAAGTAAACAATTTTATGATACATGTGACTTTTCTATTAAATGATAATATAAAAATTATTTTCGTTGTTAGTACGTACACTATATTTAGTATTTTCTATACAAATACAATGCAAAATAAATAAAAAATAAATTTTAATATTTTATAAAATTATTGTCCGTACTGGGTTCCATGGTGTAGTGGTTAGCACTTTGGACTTTGAATCCAACGACTTGGGTTCGACTCCCGGTGGGACCTATGTTTACTGCATAGGTTTTTTTTTTCCTATTTTCTTAATTCTATGGGACAATCTATAATAAAGATTTGCGTTATTCTCAAAAGAAAAATAAAGATTTGCATTGAAAATTAATTAACCAAATGAAGTATCTATGTAATCCATCTAACTTTTATCCTTTTTTATTCACAAAGCAAAGAGTTAAAGCTTTATCCTTTTTTATACAATCAATATGTTGAAAACTGATACCAACCTAACTTAAGACATGTTCGTTGGAGATGTCTTTTCATAAGGCAATTGTTTCTACTTTGGGAAGCCTTTCAAGGAGTTTTTAGGTTTTGGTCCATACCTTTTAGGGCTTAAGTGGTCCTCATTCAGTTATAATTTTTAAAGTCATATTTAGGTTACATTCGACAGTTAGTTCCCAATTGATGGAACAAACTTCTATCAAAGCTCGTACAAAGAGTTTTGTTAGGCATATAAACTAGTTATTGGCAGTTATAATTTCAGCTGTGCCTATAAATTACATTAGTTTCAACCAGTTAATCAACTGTATAGCTGTAATTCTGAACGAGTCAAATAACATTTTTTATTCTCCTTAATATTGGTCGCTCCTTCACTCTGCTCTCTCCACCTCATTGGGGAAGGGAATTTATGGAATTTGAAACATCTATTCAGAATGTCTATTAATAGATATAATTGGATTGAGACCCTCGTTTTTCTCAGTCAAAAGGAAAGATAAGATTGAACAAGGTTACTGTTTTTTTATACATCCAACAGCCCGTCCTCTTCCATTCTCTGAAATTTTCTAATTGTTATCCTCCCCAAATAAATAACTAAATAATGAAAGACGTTAGATAGATTTATACACTTAAGTATTGCTACCTTTGCAGCAAAGAAAGAAAAAATCTTGAACAAAACTTCTTCACTTTTATACGCTTGATTCCGCACTTTGCACTCAAGCGATTGCCTCTTCAGCATTCTACCAAGGACAACTTAATTATTTGAGTTGTGACAGAATCCAAAATTTTCTAGTTTGGCGAGACTTACGGAAGGATAATTGGCCTCCCATTCGAACGCCTGTGTAGCCTCCAACGGACTTAACAGAATACTTGTTACATTTTTCATACTACTTTCTTCAATTCCAGTAGTAGGCAGGGTAGACAGTAGATATAAGTGGATGAATTCCAATTAATTGTCCGAGACACGCGTGATTTCTTCTAACTTGTATTTCACGTGCCATGTGCAAGTCGTCTTTATCAAAACTTAAAACAACCTGAGACAATCTACTGCATCACATCACATCTTCTAACTGTAATTTCCAACACATCGGGTCCAGTTCAGCCTGTCCATGAAACAAAAAGAACGTCAGAAATGAAATAAAAACTATATTCATTACCAAACTACATTATACCCCACTTAACTGATCCTTAACCCAGTACCTTATGTCAGTATGATAATCATTATCGATTAGAAACTATTGATTTCAAGTCAACATGACCAAATTAAGTCAACTAGTTGATCTTTAGAATTAGAACATTAGACTTCTCCCGGTCCTCATTAGAAGAATCGTATACAGGGCCAAGACACAGTGAAGTTACATAGCTTTGAAGAAAAAACAAACGGTTGGGTTCCAAAACTCTAAATAAGTTACTATTTTGCTAAATCTTAAGACAAGAACCAGACAAAAATATACCTGAAACTCTTTATCTCTCCATTCAAACACACAGCCACGTGCTTCTACATGTCTGATAAGTAGCTCAGGTAACAGAGATCTTAGAGAAAAATGAAGCTTCACCTTTGTTAGCCCTCCACATGCTAATAAGGCTGCAGCGAGTCCTCCTGGTACCAAGCCTTGCAGATGAAGCATGGTAAAGCTTTGAAGGCAACTGATATTAGCAAGTGACAGAAGCCCCACATCTGAAACTGAGCTATATGACAGATTTATCTGCAAATAATGCAAAGAGAATATAATAACATCAGAATCTTAGCTAATATTTCTAGCATCTCTAATGTTTCTAAGAAATGTGAGAGATGAAGAAAATACCTGTCTCAGACTTTGGGAGAAATGAGCAAGTGGGATCATCCCACTATCATCGATGTTGTAACACTTTTTTATGTCTAGACGGCTTAGTTGTCTGCAATTCATTGCAATAGCTGCCAGACCTATGGATGTAACAAGAATACATCCTCGAATTTCAAGTGTCTTCAAATTTGAACATTTTGACAAAGAGATCAATGCCCTGTCAGTGATGCTGGTACAGTAGGATGTGTTTAATATCTCAAGGCCGGGGCAACCGTGAGCAATTGCTGAAATGCCCAGATCAGTTACTCCTGTAGATCTGAAAAAAGAAAAACAAATTCTTGATGACAATGAACAAAAAACTCTTGCTAGACTTGGATGCTTCTATATTTAACATTTCACTTTTTTATACATGACTACCAACTACTAAGGCAAATTATATACCAAATTTTTATTTTTAACTTGAGGAGTCAACCCGATTCGGTAGTCAGACTAATTTATGCTAAAGCAAAAATTAAAAGAATCCATAGACAATTCATATTAAAAGAAGAGAAGTAAATGCTCATGAATTTGAATCACAAACCTGTATAGATCCAGCTCCTTTAATTTTGAGCAAAACATGCCAACATAGGTAAGTCCCCGGTCAGTTATGTTCAGGCAGATTCCTATTTTCAAGCTGGATAGCCTAGAACAAGAAGAAATGGACATAAGACCTGCAGAAAAACAAGGTAAGTACAGCAGCTGATGTGATAGTTAATATTTCCAAAGAAGAGGGACAGATTCAAACCTTCATCATCAATTTCATTATCTGTTAGGTCAAGCTCCTCAAGATAGTGGCATTTCTGTCCAATGAAGGAAAATGCTTCCTGTGGAACTAGTGTACATGACTCCATTTTCAGAGAAGTGAGAGCCGTGCATGAATTTGCAATGCTGGCAATGGAACTATCAGTTATCTTGCGACAGCATGTGATGTCCAGCTTCCTTAAATCTTTGTGTTTTGACACAAGGAACGAAAGAGCTTCATCTGTCACTCCCAAACATTTGCTTAGACTCAGCTCCCTGAGTGAAATGCACAAACTTCCAATGGCCCTTAATCCTTCAGAAGTAACAGGGCATCCATCTAATACAATTGATTGCAACATGGAAAGTTTATTCAAACCATCAACAAGACCAAGAGTGACCTGGACAATTAAATGCCAAATATTAGTTACAACAAAAATCTTCATCCACTAAGTTAAACAACAAAACAAAATACACGCACACAAACTAAGAGAGAAGGGGAAGGGAATTACGGGAGAACCATCTGCTAAAATGAGTTTCTCTAAACCTCGAGAAATGCTAGTCAGCTTAGATAGCCCAGCGCGACTTATGTTTTGACAACCTGAGATATCCAGTTTCTGTAGAAGGAAGAGAATTTGTTAAATAACAAGTTAGATCAAGGAAACAAAATGCAGTGTGGAGACAAGGAAAATTAACAATATATTGATTGATGCAATTAAATAGTTTTGACTAACTGTGCAAATGACACATTGAAATTGTAAAGAAGTTAACGTCTTTCATAGGATAGATCCAAAAATGGGAAAAACATAACTTCTATCTATGTTCACATTCAACCTAATAGTAAAAGGAAGGAAATTAAATGAGAAAAAACTGATATATCATTAAGCTAAGTCTATGCTGAAGTTATCTGTCATTAAATACATAAACGACAAATAGAAAAGAGCAAGTTAAACATCCCCTTATACCTTCAGTGTCTTGCACCCTTGTTTTAAGAGATCAACATCGAGGCTGTCATCATCAATGCCAAAGCATCCTTCGAGGACCAAATCTTCAAGATGCTGCAATTTGAAGATTGACGGCAGACATTTCTCCGTGATCTGCACAAGAGAATAAACCAACAATACTAGTTATACCAACCAGATCATTTCAAATACACAACTTATTCAAGAAACAGCACAATCAGAACCACTAAATCAACTGAAATTCAAAACAACAGTTGAAACGCTCTAACCAAAGATGACTAAACCATCACTGCTTAACAAAAGAACCAAAGAATTTAGACACATCAATGCCACTTGTCCGAAAAGTAAAAATTAACTGAACCACCAAAATAATATTTTCCTTTCGATTACTCATCTTTAACATTTCGGCCTCACACGACCTGGTTCAACACCCCTTGTTACTTTCAGCATTAACAAACCTAACATCTCCCCTCCCCAACAACAACCAAATTCTTTCCCATCAGACTGCCAACCAAATTTTTTTAAGAGAACACAGGTATCCCTTACTAGTCACAAGCCTAGTCGAACCATGTAGAACTACTACATGTACAAAACTCTAAACTACAAATTAATGAAAATAAAATGAAACCAATTTATTAATAATTCATTCAGAAATCATTGACACCGTTCACGATAACAATATAAATTTTTATAATAATTACTTCAAAAATTATATTTAAGATAAAATCTTTCCAAAAATGTGAAAATTAAACTCATTTCTTAATTTGGAAATAAACATAAACAAAGATAAGAAAACATACCATATTATCAACCCCGCAAAATTACAAACGCACCCCGTTTTATTTTCCCAAACAAACACTGGTCTCTTTTCATACAATTACAATTACAACAATCTCTGAATTATCAACAACGTAGGTATCTCAGAACGCTTAAATAAAAATAAATAAATCAACTTTTTTTTTACCAAAATCTGCCTCATAAAACTAATAAAGAAGTTCTTAATCATAACTAGGTTAATTACTCATTTATTTCTTACATCTACACAATCTATCCGGGATTATAACATGTAGTTTTTATCTACAATGTATTGAGACTAAAACATAAGCATTATGCAGATATCAGAATCAATTTAGCATTTAAACCTTATATTAATTAGTTAAAATTATAATTAATTACCAAAAATTAGCCAACCCAATCGATTAAACCAAACACTGAAAACATCACTAAGTAACCACCATAATCCATAGGCAGATTCAATGAAAGAGCACCAGAGAGAAAGAGAGAGAAATTTACAGGTAAATAGGAGAGATCCAACGATGTGAGCTCCTTGCACTTAATCGCCACCAAATCCACACCCAAATCCCCAATCCCCACACACCACTTCAAGCAAATCAGCCTCAATTTCCTACACCCAACCGCAATACACCCAATCCCCATGTCCGTCACCAGCTTGCACCTCGCCAGCCACAGCTTCCGCAAGTTCCTCGCACGCGCCACCGCCGCGACCCCAGCATCCCTCAGCTCCGTCGCGTTCGATAGGTCAAGTTCCACCAAGTTCCCGCATCGCGCACCCACGCTCAGTAGCCCGCTACCCGTGAACCACCTTGACCGCGAAAGGTCCAGCCGACGCAGCGTCTCCGCGTACGCGCCGGCCACGAGCGCGAGTGCCCCGTCGCCCACGCGCGGGCAGAGCGAGAGATCCAGGTCCGTGACGCTCGGGTAGCGGGCAGCGAGCGCGGGCAGGTGCTCTGCCCGCAGCGGCCGCAGTGCGCGGCGGTGCCTGGCCTCCGCGGCGTAGAACATCTTGCAAGTCAGCGAGAACGACTTCTTGTCCAACGGCGTTGTTTGGAGAAAGTCGAGAATGAGAAAAATGAGCTCCTCCGTTAGCACGTGGAAGGGGTTGTCATCTTGCGATTCCGAGCGCTTTTGCCTCTTCATCGTAGCTGCGGTGCGTTTTGGCTTCTTCTGTTGTGTTATTGAGCGTCGTTTTGGATGTCAATAATGAGAAGAAACGAGGAAATGAGAAGAAGAAGAAGGAGAAGAAGAAGAAGAAAGGGGTTTTGTTTTGCTTTGTTAAGTTGGTTGGGAGAATAACTGTTAAAATGGTAGATTTTATTGAATGAGGAAGACGAGGAAAGTCCACTAGGACCAAAATGCCACTCCTGTTTTCTTTCTAGTGCTTCTATCCTCTTCTGAAAAGACCACATTGTCCCTCCTTCTCTTCATAATTACACAAGTTAGGTCAGGGGTAGTCTCATCTAGGGGAATAAAATAGTTGTAAGAGATAAAAATATTTGTATATTATATAAGTTTTTGTCACTTTAATAATTTAATCTTTTCATCATTGTTTTATGGTTTTTATTATTTTATTTCTAATTTTTATTAGAAAAATTATTTTACTTTATACCTACATACTCCATTTTTAAATTTTAAAAATAATTTACAAATACATATGTAATTAATATTTTCAATAGTTATTGTTTTAAATATAAATATTTTTTTATTCTCGAAATAACATATTTTTTAATATTAATAAAAAATTAAATTATTTTAAGTGCATAATTCAGTTAATTAAAATATTTTTTATGAAAAAAAATAGTCTCATACAATTTTTTACTTTTAACGTATTGTGAAACAATAATTTTAGTATTATTTTTTAAAATAATAAATTTTTTATTTTAAATATTACTCTAAAATAATTACATATGATTTTTATTTTATTATTAGTAAATAATTATTATGTAACAGAGTATGTTATAACATTATGATAGAATTATTTTTATGTTAGTTTTAAATTGAGTATAGATAATAATAAAAAAATTACTTTTATTATAGATAATATAAGTATTCTATAATTAGTAATCTAAAAAAGTATATAACATATTTTATGTTTTTTGTCTTTAGCAATAAAATTTATGTTGTGATATATAAGAAAATAAATAAATTACAAGTGTTTAATAAAATTTAATTATTTTAATAAAAATACAATTTTTAATTAAATAAAAAATACATAATTATGTTATTTACATTAAATAATAATATATTACTAAATTAAATAAATACTAACAATATAATTATCTTAATATAAAATATTTTTTATTACTATAATTATATTAATTAATATATTTAATTTTGATAATTAAATTAATTATAATTGATAATAAATAATAAAAAATTAAAAAATGTCAAAATTTAAACTAATAAATATTTTTGCACACTAAAAATAGTAATTAAAATAGACCATATATAAAGAAGGTTAAATTATTATTTTTGAATATAAGAAATGATTTTTGAATTGCATATCGCATAACAGTGATTAGAAAAGAAAGAGGGGGGTATTTTGGTCTTAGGAGAGGAAAAGAGTGGGGAGTACGGAGAAGGACAGGGAAGGACGGAAATAGGGAGGGGTATTAGGGTAATTTCCGGAGAGTCTCTTTCTTCATCTAATGCAGATGACATATGGTGGAGGACTATATGAGGAAGGACAGATTCAAGTGCGGCCAGTACGAAAGGAGCCATTTCACAAAAGTCACAACCACTTTTCTCTCTCTTTTTTTCTTTTTTTTTTTTTTTCTTAACCAAAATTAAATAATAAAGATTATAATAATTAATTTTGAAAGAGTAAAAAATTGAAAAGGAAAGGTTGGAGGAAAAAATTGCCGTACTTATAGATGACCTTGCATAGTACCTGCCTGACTCAGATAAGAACGGTTAGAGAGAGAAAAAGAGTTAAGTTTTGAAATGATTGAGAGAGAGAGAGAGAGAGTGCGTCAAAGTTATACAACATGGATTGATTGGAATTTTGAATTTTATGGCTGGAATTTAGGTCATGGAAGAAAAGGTTGTGGCTCATACACGGTTCGTACATGTCATTGAAAATAAATTTATATTATTTTAACCTTTTTTTAATCAATAACTTTTCCATTAAATATCTATTTACTCCGGAACCGTACACCAGTAGTAGAGTTAGGTCGTTTCCGAACCCATTTTCCAGAAAATAAGACAACAAGACTTTCGGTGGAGGACTTGAATCACTAATCACTACTACGCTTAAAATAACTCTTTATTTTTTACTCTATTTTCTAATCCACCTTATTTTTATTTTTATATCATTTTTTAAAATAAAAACTATGTGTTTTCTTGATTAATATCTTTCATTAAAAAATATTGTTAGCAGTTACATATCAGTGTATGTAACTTCATCGGAAAGATTCCAATAACTTGAAAGAAATCTAATCACCTGTCCGAAAGATTCTAACTCATATAACCTTCACTAGAAAACTTCGTCTCTAAATATCATTTCAGAACTTGTACTAATCTAACATTAAACATACTTTACTATTTATTAATTTTTATTTAAATTATAAAATTTTGAATGAACTTCATTAAATAATAATTAAAATATGCAAAATTAATTAAAGTTATGTCTGGATTAATTAGAATAAGATAAGTATTAAGAGTTAAGAATGTGTAGCTAGTGGAGAGTACTACGGATACATACTACCCTACCATCTTTCTTTACATCAAATTTAGTCAAACACTTAATAAAACTTTCCCTTTTCCCTTTTCATTTTCCTCTATATAATAACAGCTCAATCTTATCTTATTTATAATACTATTTTTTATTTCTATATATTTTTATATCATCTCAATATAACTTTTTAATATTATAGTAAGTTGACATTGCTGTAATATTATGTGTACAACTCACCCTTTATCTAATCCTATCAAAGACAGAACACGATTTAATTCAATTGATAAAGTTTTCCTTCATTTTTTAAGTTCAGACAAAAAAAATTGGGTAGATTTTTAAAGTTGGTTGACTTAGTCAACTAATTAGACTGCAAATATGGAAAGTATGTAAAATTCGACTGAGTTTGAAACAATAATTATATTTCTAGAATTATAATTTTCTGAATACAACAGTAATTGTTCAACACAATTATTTGAAATGACATAATTAACAGCAATAGAAATTATGAAACAGCAGAGATAAACGGAAAAGGGAAAAATACCAAAATGTGCGAACACAATCGATTATCTTCAGATGAACACGATCGATTATCTTCAGATGAACCTGACGGCAAGAATAAGCAGAATCAGGGTCAGGAATGTATCATAGGAGAAGAGTAAGAATAATCAGAGAGAAAGAAGAAATCAGAATTAGGTCATACCACCAACGTTGCCTCCTTAGGTCACAAAATCCCTTAAAAGGAAATTCCTTCTACGCTGCCTCACACTTTTCCTCCTTTCCTTATTTAGCGGATCGCTTACCACGTGTTTGCGTGATCCTTATTCCTTTCCCTCATTTATTTCCCCGCTATTTACACACGTCACATTACCCTTCCCATAAAAATCAACCTTGTCCTCAAGGTTGAACCACGGGTATGCTTTGTGAATTTCTTCCTTGTCTTCCCATGTTGCTTCTGAATTACCAGCAAAGTCCCCTTTAATAAGAACTTGAGGAATTTGTTTATTGTCCCTGATGACTGTCCTGTATCCTTGTACTTCCATAGGTATTGTGGGTAATCCCCACTCGGTTGTAGTTAAGGACAGTGGTAAATACAGTTGTTTGGATTCCCCAAAGAATTTCTTTAACAAGAAAATATGAAACACTGGATGTATCTTAGTGGGCTCAGGTAATTTTAGTTTGTATGCCACAGAACCAATCTTCTCCAAAATTTCGAATGGCCCAAAGAACTTCATACCCAGTTTCCGATTCTTCCTTAAAGCCAATGAATATTGTCTGTATGGTTGCAGCTTGACCAGCACCAAATCTCCAAATCCTCTTAATTGTTTCAGATTACCAGGCTGAGGCCAATTAAGTACAGCTTTCAGTTTGTTAACATCCATAGCTACACCAGATCCAAATAGGGTATGACCCAAGTAATCAATTTCCTTAACTCTAAAGGAACATTTTGAAAATCTAGCATAAAGCTGATGTTGCTGTAATATCCTCAAAACAAACTCAAGATGTAATATACTACTATAAGTATGTAACAGTAATGCTAATTCAGGTTTCATGTCTCCAGGCAACTCCAATAAGGGAATTTGATACTCACTTGGTTTTTGTAACTGCATACTGAAAACTTCAGCAATGGAGTCAGTCTGTACTAACCTCCTTATGTGATGTAACTGAGCCTGAACTGGTCCAGTAGGTATTTCTCCTTGCAGCACTACCATCTTGTCATTCGTCATGATCTTTAATTGTAAGGCATCATAATCAGCAATGTGGGGACCAATTGTCTTTAGCCAACTTGCTCCCAAAATTAAATCAGCTCCAGAAATCGGCAATAAAAATACTGGTAATTTGAAAGCATTCCCTTGTACTTGAACCTGTAAGTCCTGCACCAAACCCTCAGCAGTCATGTAATTTCCATTTCCCACCATCACCTTGAACATTGGAGCTGGTTGAATTGGCAATTTCAGAAATTTAGCTACCCTCAGTTGCAAGAAATTATCAGAACTCCCTCCATCCACTAGGACTGTTACAGGTAGTTTATCAATATAAGCCATGAATCGTATGGTTCCAACTCCTGTCCCTCCCTTTAAGGCATTCAAAGATACGTGATGATCGGTACTGTTCTCCTGCAATACTCCCTCTTTAGCCTCATATGTTGACATAAGTCCCTTCTAATTCAGAAGAATCAACATCCTCCAATTGCAAGGAGAGAATTTGCCTGTTTGGGCATCTATGGCTGAAAGAAAACTTCTCATCACAGAAGTAACAAAGTCCTTTTTCCCTCCTCAACTGCATCTCAGCTGAGCTTATTTTCTTAACATTTGGTGGTTTTAATGGTGGGGCATTAGGTGTGGGTAATACTGGTGGTAAGTTGGATTTTGGTATTGGTTTAGGATTGTTTGTAAAAGTTGTAGTCGTAGATGGTGAATATCTGGTGGTATGTGTTGAGTAATGTGATTTTGTAATGTTACTTTCACTTATAGGAATATATTTATCTTCATACAACTTAGCCAAGCTTACTGCTCTCAATAAGGAATTTGGAGCCATAGCTATTACATCTCTTCTTATCTCTTTCGTTAATCCACTTATAAAGCAATTAAGCAACATTTCCTCAGTTAATCCCCTAGATCTGTTTGCAAGCGACATGAATTTCAGATGGAACTCAGCAACAGTACCTGATTGCTGCAATTTGAACAACTCCCCCATGGGACAATCGAACGGAGATGGTCCGAATTGAGACTCTAGAGCTCGCATTAGTTGAGGCCAAGACACAATTGCTTTCATTCTTTGCAGCATTTGGAACCAAGGTACCACATCTTCAAAATGCATTGCTGCAATTTCTACCCTTGAAGCATCTGGTGTGTTATGGTAATTGAAAAATTTCTCTGTCTTAAAGATCCAAGACATTACAGAATTTGATCCATCGAAATGGGGAAATTCCAAGGCAATTTCCTTCATCGTTGTTTGAACAACCTCAACACTCAAGTTCGAGTTCTCTTCGTGTGGCGGTAATTCATTGCAATAAGTCGTTGCCAAAATCTTGTCCAATGCCTCCTGAATCTTGGCAAACTTAGCATCGTTTCCATCATTGTACTCCTTCTGTTGTCGATCGCGAGTTTCCAATGTCTCCAGTATAAGTTGGATCTCACTTCCCTGGGTTTTCAATTCCGTTTGTAATTCCTTCAATCTGGTATTTTCCGCCATAAAGAGTCAATGAAAGCACCAATGAAATAGTAATTATACTTCCAGAATTATAATTTTCTGAATACAACAGTAATTGTTCAACACAATTACTTGAAATGACAAAATTAACAGCAACAGAAATTATGAAACAGCAGAGATAAACGGAAAAGGGAAAAATGCCAAAAAATGTGCGAACACAAGGATCGCTTGCCACGTGTCTGCGTGATCCTTGTTCCTTTCCCTCATTTATTTCCCCGCTATTTACACACGTTACAGAGTTCGTACAGAAATGTGGAAGGATAAAGACATAAATTCGAGTAAATGGAGCAATATAGACATTCAAACATAAAGAAACATAATAATTCAAAGCGATGAACCAAACACAGCTTTATTTGCAATTGTTATTTTATTATCCTCTTATATTTTTGTATACACTTAGCTATATACTTTTAAATATATTCCTTCTTAAGTCGTTAAAGTATATATTAAGAAAAAACAAAATAAAATCAATTAATTTCAAAATAATTTGTATTTCGAATGTAATAACCCGATGTAAAGTAATTTTCCAATCAGAATATTAAAGCTAGAAAATATAGGTCACTTTATTAGAAAGAGATGATTCTTTGAAAATATAATATACTCAATTATATATATATATATATATTATTTTTAATTATTCAATATCATAATATATTTTATATTATTTTTTATTTTTTTTCAACTAACGATTTCCCAATAATTATAATAAGATTACACAAAGATATAAAAATGATAAATTACACTACTAAAAAATTGCAAATTTACATCGTTAAATTTACATTGGTTATTAGATAAACCGATGTAAATATGAAAACGGTGACATTTTTGTAAATATTCACATATTTACATCAGTTCACAACGAACCGATGTAAATATGTGAATATTTACATCGGTTTACAACGAACCGATGTAACCTATAACTAACAGAGCCCTCGCTTTCTCCCTCCGTCGATCCTAAACTCAAAACCATCAAATCCCTCTCCCTTTCACTCCCTCATTTACACCATCATTGACGCATCCGAGCAGGTCTACATCTCCTCTCTCGCTTCTCAAAATGCTCAAATACAGTACTTTTTCTTCTTTCTCGATCCCTTCCATTTACCTTTTCTTATTTGCCCAATTGTTTCCAAAACCCTAATTTGTGTGCAGGAAGAGCTGGGGTACCCATGGAAGTGATGGGTCTGATGTTGGGGGAGTTTGTGGATGAGTACACCGTGCGCGTTGTGGATGTGTTTGCGATGCCTCAGAGTGGGACCAGTGTTAGTGTTGAAGCCGTTGATCATGTTTTCCAGACTAATATGCTTGATATGTTGAAGCAGACTGGAAGGTACTTTTTTGGGTTCTTTTAAAGTTTATTTCTTTCTGTGCAAGAGCATTTGCTTGTAGTTTTTTTGGTTGAAACGCTGCTTTTTGTTGTTGCAGGCCGGAGATGGTTGTGGGGTGGTATCACTCGCATCCTGGATTTGGGTGTTGGCTTTCTAGAGTGGATATGAAGCAAATTTACATCGGTTGTTTGAAACAACCGATGTAAATTTGTTTTTAAATCTACATCGTCCTTATTTACATCGGTTCCAGAACCGATGTAAATAACCTAAAATAACCGATGTAAATTTGTAATTTTCTAGTAGTGTTAGTAATTTTCATATTATCATTCAAATAAATAACTCAATTAACATAATTCGTATTATAAGTGTAAGAGTCTATTTAAGATTTTATACATATAAGAATAAACTCTTACACATATAAATACAATCAAAATTTAAACTGACAACTTCCAAAAAAATAGTATGAATTTCACATATTTGGTACTAAAACTTGAGGTATATATAAGGATCAAGGATCTTCCCAATGACCAAACTTTTAGGTCTTTTTCACCCTAGGGTCATCTCATATCCACTCACAACCAATATACCGTTTCAAGTTAGTTTCACTTAGTGCCCTTTCGAAACAATTAGTGAACCTTTATCGACCTTCATCACATGATATTATAGTCTACATAAAACATCATTAAGGTATGGAACCCCAATAGATATTTCTAAATTCATACACACTAAACTACTAATGTTTAACTAATTAATAGCATCATAGCAAAATCTCCTCTCAATAAGAGTAACATAGGCCTTAATGTCATTTATTTTCATCATACATTAATTCTCAATCACCACAATTATTCATTTCAGTTACCTTAATTCAAAATCAAACAAAACAAAGTAATCAATTGTAGGAGCAATCCACTTAACAGATTTGGACCCAAGAGCCACTTGCACCTAAGACAAATTTCGCTCACCACAGGACCTCGTGCTCAATGGATTGATTCGTTTAGCGCAAAATCCTCCGCTCAGCGAATTTCAATTTGAAAAACTCCTAGAACAAATTCACTTAGCATAGGATCCCTACGGTTAACAAATTATGCATAACAAGGGTTCTACATAACTGCAAAAATGTGGTTCCAGCATTCAAACCAAACATTTCAAGTACATCAAACACAATGAAAGCAACATATATCATGTATCTCAAACATTCAATTACATATTTCACAAGAATAGGTTAAAATCACTAGTTTCTCTCACCTTTTTTCTTTATTTTTAATTTTCTCCTCTTCTAGATTTGAGTTGATTCTAAGGTATCACTAGCTTCGCAATTACCTAACAATAAACCTAACACTTAACCATGAATCCCAGTTGGTCTAGACCCACATTAAAAAGGACATCCCTCATAAGGAACCACAAATCAAAAACCACCTTACAACCCCAAAAACCTTAACTTCCATGTAAGACTTAAAATATAGAAAACTTATCCAAATAAAATTCCAATTAAAAGAAGTTGTTCTCTTTCTTAAAAGTTTTTTAAAGATGAACTAAGATCTTGAAAAAGGATAAAAAAATTAATGAAAAAAATAGTAGAGAAATAAAAAAATTTAAGAAAATAAATTTATATAATTTTTTTTAAAATCAATCCAATTTTAAATAAATTAATGCATATAAAAAACTTTAAGTAGACTAGTTTATTTGTAAATATATGATTGTTATGATTGGAATTTTGAATATAATTATTAAAAGTTTCTAATTTATTGTTACTTTTATTACGTGAATTTTGAAAGATTTAATATATATTAATTTATTTTACTAAATAAATTAATATATAAAATTTGTGTAATTAATTAGACTGTTATAACTAATACATAAAACAAAAATACTATCATTATGAATTATTGGTCCAAAAGTAGTGTTTTGTATATGTGAAATTATATTTATAGCATGAACAGGTGAAACTTATATATATCACCATGATTGAATATAACTGTGTTTTGTTTTGTGATTATCTTCTTCATTTCCATATTTAAAAAAAATAAAATGGAATGCTAGTTGCTAAGCGACTGGTCAAATATATTAAGTTGTGTACGTGAAGGGAAAATTAAAGTTCTAACCGTACACGTACCAGACGAATGCGACATCTTTATTTCAATGGGAAGTCATAGTCATGGTTTAATTTAGATAAAGAGACAAATTTCCGTATGTATGAAACAAATTTTTCTATAAATTAATATTAATTATTTTTTAGCAATTAATTTATATATTAATTAATTTTAGTTTTTAAAATTTTTTAAAAACTATAAAAAGTGCCTAATGGCAGAAGTCACAGACATATCAAATATGCACAAGTATGTGAGAGTTCTAGAAGATTATTGTGTACCACGCGCTTCTTCTTCTTAAACATATTTTTAGCACTATTATGTTAATTTATTATAACATTATTTATTTTAATAATATTATTATATTATCAGTTTTTTAAATATATTTGAAAAATCATAAATGTTTATAGATCATATGAATAATATCTTTTTCAAGTCTAGAGACCTAATCCTCAAGCTTATTCTCATTTTACTTAATAAGCAAGCATAATCAGTTAAGAAAAATAATCTAGTTCTAAATTGCTATTCAAAAGGTTTTGTTTAACTATTATCTCTTTAAGTCTAAAAAACTAATTTATGGATATAGGTGTGATTATGTTAAGAAACAAAAATTTTATATTTTAACAACTTTTTGTCACTAATACATTTTGAAGTAACAGAAGTGGACTTAAAATTTAACTCATTCTCGTAAAACCAATTCAATGAGAAGAGATTTGCACCCACTTATATACATTAATTTGATCTTATCTCTAGTCGATATGGGATCTCTAACATAAAGAGTATTAAAATTATTATCTTACTAATTAGTTTCTCAACTAAAGATGAGTTGATTTTGTAGGACTTGTTCGATCGAGTAATTACCAAATTTGAGGAGAGCTCCATCACTTAACTCATAAAACTCAGCCAAATAACCTTCTATATTATAGAGTTGAACTTAGTTGAACTTATCTTTAATAACCAAATATACTTCAAATAACAAAATACTCTCAAACTACTTATATATAATTTAACTAAATTAACTTATTGGATAAAAATATTAATGAAAAGAATTTAAATATTTATTATTAATCTTATAAATATATATATATATATATATTAAAAATAATATTTAAGATGTTACATATATTTTTTTTTAAACAAAACATTTTATATTTCTTTTTAAATTAGATACAGGCAATAAAATTGTATTAAAATAATATAAATTGATAAAAATTTCCAATATATAAACTCTTCCTTTCTACTGACCAATATATATCTTCCTTAACTGTTAGAGTGTTCTTTAGGACACGCTCTCGTTGATGCAATATGCAAGTGCACAAAATGATGCAGATCAATTTTGAAGTTAAGACATCTCACCTGAAGAAAAGAGCAGAACTAACCAAAAGTAAGAGACACCTCAATCTTTCAAACCTCACTTCATTCTCACACGAATAATTTTTTAAACTGAAAATCAAATAAGAAAAAATCTTAATTTTGAAAATAAATCTAAAATTTTTTCAAATGACTTAAAACTAATTTGATTTCTAACTTAACCAAAAATTTGTTTTAAAATAAACACAAATAAAAAAAATAAAAATTTCCTAATCGCTCGTCATAAATTTAAGCTTATCATATTTTATAAAATAGTTTTTTTTTTCTAACAAATACTATGTTTATTAAATATAAGAAAGCTAGATTTTATTTTATTTTCTTCATTCTTTTGTAATATTTCAACTTGGTATTTTATCTTTCATTCTCATCCACTTTTTTTTTCTTTTTTCTTTTTCATTATTTACTCAATTAAATCAATCTTAAATTCTTGGATGATTTGTCTGATTGAGTAAAGGACGGGTTAAAGAAAAAAAGAAAAGAAAAGTAGTGAGAAGAAGATGGAAAATTAGGTTAGGATGAAATATGTAAAAATAAGAGAAAAGTTGTGTGGGTTCATAATAAAAGTGTAGTGTGAAAAAGAAGGACATATGGTGACAATAAAAAATAACAATCCAGTCCCTTTTGTTTATTACACCTGCGATGAGTCATGAATCAAAATTTGTTTTCTTCCAAAATTTTAAAATGGAGCCAAAGTTGTTGTGTTGTCAATTGAAAAACGTGATAAGTGAAAAAATAAAATAAAAGATAATTAAGAGATAAATATATAATAATAGAAAACTATCACTTCTTATTATTTTTTTTAAACTATCACTTTTATATTTTTCATTCTTTTTTTTCACTTTATTTCAATTCAATTAAACTACTCTAAATTTTCCTCATTATCCATTAATTCATATTTTTTTCTTTTTACACTCTCTAAATTTATTTCCTCACCAAAAACTAAATTGACGATGATAAGCAAGGTAGTCAAAATCGAGATCTTACTCAAAATCGTCAAGGAAAATATAAATCGTAAATCAGAAGATTGTAACACGAATTGTAAGATCTTACAAATTTATAAAATTTATATAAATTATATAATTAAATTTAAAATATATAATATACACTGTTGAAATAAATATCAATAATAAATTGAAACTTGAAAAAATAAATAACATATATAAAAATTTAGAGGAATGCAAATATTGAGTATTGCGAAAATAGAGAAAATTTGAGAGAAGAGGAAAAATTATAATATTCTTTTAAGAAAATAAAAAAATATTTAATTTTTCTTTTAATTTTTTAATTAAAGAAAATGTTTTTAGAAAAAAGGATAAACTATAATATTTAAAAAAAATAAAGAAATATTTAATTTTTATTTTAATTTTGTTTAATTAACATTTAAAATGTGGCTATTGAAATATATAATGTATATAGTGAGATTAGAAAAGAAAGAGGAAACTTTGTTTCTTAAAATTTGAAATATTGACCACTTCAAACAAAATGAAAATAAAACTCTAGCCTAACCCTAACCTCCTTACAACAACGGAGCATCTCTCCCGACATCTCGTGTATTATTCCATGCAGCATTACTCATTATGACCTGTGCTGAGAAAAGCGATGAAGAAGAAAAAGAGCGAAGATACGACTCATAAATGACGACTCGTACTGAGAAAGGAGAAAAGCAATGAAGAAGGAAAAGAGCGAAGATACGACTTCTAAATGATGACTCGTGCTGAGAAAGGAGAAAATCGATGAAAAAGGAAAAGAGTAAAGATATAACTCGTAAATGCACGTGACATGCGACGGAGGATCGAAAAAATCGTTGCCCCGAAGATCCTACACGATTTGGCTAAAAATTCGATTTTTAGACACATAAACTCGAAAACTTAAAAAAAATTGTAAAATCGGAAGATCTTACTAGTTAAATCGAGATTTTCACTGTGATAGTGATAAGAATATTTTGACACTAGGAAAATTATTTTTATAAACACATAGGTTTATATTTTGCTATTAATTATTTATATAAGGTTTAATAATTTAAATCTATTTTGGATCCTTTGCTAATAAACTATCCCTCTTATTTGATATGTCGGCATCATTGGACGATACGCAAGTGCGATAATAACTAGATATATAATATATAAAATATAAAATATTCCCTGATATGATATCAAAATTATTATGTATATATATTTTGTAGAAAAAAAAGAAAGAATAAATATAACTACAGTACAGTGTCCCGTGGAAACATAGTTGCGAGAAGAAGACAAAAGAAAGAAGAAGATGAGAGATATGATATGAAGTGAGAGAATTTTATTTTCCTTATTTATGTGATGGAAAGAAAATCAGAATAAAATCAAACACCGAAAGGTGAGATGCATCGGATGGGCAATCATCAAAATTATTTATAAAGTACTGTTATGGCACATGCCATTCTAATCTACCATATTCTTCACACACCTAATTTTATTTCAGAACATCAATTTATTATTATAATTTTTTTAAATTATTAAAAAATTATTCCTGTCCAGTTAAAAAAAAATAACTTTTTGTTTTGTTTTGTTATAAAAGACAATCTAAATTATTTGAAGGTAAAAGAATAGTACATTTTACCTTAAAGAGAATAAAATGAGATATATTTTTTTTAAAAAATAATATTTTACAGAGAAGAAAATAATATATGTGGTTGAAATCACCTACCCATAATAAGTGCAGGGGAAAGAGACCAAACCCAGATATAACCGCCACTGAATTCAACTGTAATATATTATTTATTTATTGATTATTTATTTATTTATTAATTTATTTCTTGTCATTTCCTTCTCGGGAAGATGATGTGCAATCGCAAAATACTTCGAAGAAGTAATGCGATAAAATATATGCAAAACGTGTCACAAATTGTAGTTTAATTAATGATTCGGATTTTATAAAGAACATGTTGATTTTGAATCTTTAATGAATAAAATCTTAAAATCTAATTACTATAAGAATTGAACACTCGATTCTGAACATCTGATTCAATGGATTGAACCAAGAAGTTAGGTCGCTGGTGAGAATAAATCCGTAAAACTAGTGGATAGAAAACTACTTAACCACTGATAAAAGCTAGTAAGTCTTCTTATACAAGTTAAAAACTCTTTTTACTGAAAAAAAATATAAATTTTATTTTAATATAAAACTTTTTTTTTTAAATATTTCATACTGTGTTATTCAAATATATTTCATATCAATAAAATTAAGTTCAAATACTATTATATAGAATAATATTTATTTATTTTCTCTTATCATTATAATATATAAATAAAAAGTAATTTTAATAAAAATAAATTTTAAATCTAATTTAATCTCATAAAATTAATTTATAAAATTATATTTATATTATTTTATATATATTAATTTAAATATATATTTAAATAATATAAAATCTCTTATTTATGTTGAAATTTCATTAATTCAAACATAAAATTAAATATTTATAAAATAAGATAATTGTAAAATAAAATATATATTAATAAAAGATTATATAATAGTTTAACAAAATAGATTCTATTATCATAAAAAAAATTATGAATCCATCTATTTTGTTTTATTATTTAAACATGAATTAGATATTATAACTATTTGTTATCTTATATATTAATTAATGAAATTTTAAGAATATATATTTATAATCGATTTAATGAACTTTTGTTGTTATGTTAGATCATAACGATGATATTGGTGCTAAAAGTATTTAATTATATGCATGCCTGAATGCAATATTAGTTTAACGATAACTATAGATTGATTATAAATGGATGCAACCTTCACCAAGAAGAAGCAAAAATACAGATACGACCATCACCACCACTGAATTTCCCAGATTTATATATTTTATTTTAAAATTTGATGAAAGAGGAAGTTAAGATGAAGGGAAGAGGAGAGAATCAGAAGTAGAGATATATGCTCCATTATTTATGTGAGAGATTATAAAGTTCCAAAATCTTAGGCTTCATCTCTTCCATAAGTTTTCTCCATTTTATTCTTTCCCTTTTGTCACTATTATTCGTGTCAAATATTTTCCATATTTATCTTATTTTTCAAAATGCTGGTTCAGTTTTATTATGACGAGGGTGTTCCTGTAATTTGATTATTCTAAAGTTTTCTATACCACCAAATATTCAATTGAAATTATCTGTTCTCTTACCTATCATATCTCTTTTCTTAAAATAAAAAAACAACACTTTGTTAAAATATAAAATTCTCTCATATACTATCGTCCTTTCTCTTAATTACTATTTTTTTTCTTTAGTTTTAATGAGGAAATAAACAATTAGAATCTAAAGTTACATGTTGATATTATTAAACAACATAGTTCACTAATATTTTCATATTTTGTTTTAAATTAATTTGATTCGTCTCATATTAAATAATTGTTTTTTCATCAAGAACTGAACTCAATAAATATTTAAACATTTAACTTTAACTTTATTTTAAATTAACATAAATTTTTAATATAATATTTAAACTTATTTTAATAAAACATATTGAACTTATTATATATGTATATATATTTATCAAACTCTTATTTAATCACTTAATATTTTATCTCACGTTTAATAAATTCAATCTTCAACATAAAAAATTGTGTTAAAATTTTCATATTAACTAAAAATATATAAATGAATATTTATAAAATAAAAAAATACATTTCTCAAAGATGATAAAAAAAGAAAAAAATTAAATGAAGTTTTTAAGTATTATTTGTTGTCTTTGTTTTGCATTATCGTCTCTATATAATTGAAATTTTACTTGGATAATGTCAGATTATCAAAATTTTGAAGTAACTTTCTTGGTAATTAAATTAATTTTTTATTAAAATAAAAATAAATTATTATTAAGAACTAGCACTAAAAATACAAAAAAGCAACCTATAAGATTATAAATAATATTGTGTTGGAGACATATCCCCCAAAAAATTAGGTCACAAAATGATATCTGTCCACATGATTGAAATCTAGCTTTTGACAAAAATGAAAGAGAAGCATATTCCAGGAGACACCACATGCTACACATGTCTCTTTGGACCACTCATTTCACATCAACAACAACAATTATGCAACAAAGAAATTAATAGATTCACCCACATGTGTTCTTCATAAATTCAATTATCTTTTTCCGTAGATACATACATGCTCCTGTTATGCAGCATACATCTATTTGTGGACCTAAAATCAAAATCAAACACTTCTTTATAAATTCACACCTATTTTTTTCTCCCTCATGGACCTTAGCAGATAATTTTGATTGAGACACTATGGAATATTAAATATAAATACACATACTAACAAAAATGTAAACCTTAATCGATTATAAAATAGTTCCTCCTACTAAATTATGAGATTTGATAATAAAAGTGTTGTTTGTATTCAACATACAACTTGCTACTAAGCAATATAATTATTTTAATAGATTATTTAAATATAATATATTATATGTATTTATTATAAAATTTAATCTTCACTAAAGAATTGTTTATCAATGATATATAATAATATATACATATAGTTAAAATATTTTTATTCCATTTTTTAGATAATTTTTATTGCTAGATGTCTCTCGATTATTTGTTATATTATTTATTTTATATATTAAATATGATTATATTAGTTCAATTTTATAGAGAAAAAAAATAATTTATTAATTTAAAAATAATCTAATTATTATCATTATATATCATATAATATTTTTATTGTGTTTTATTAATTCCTAATACATATATAACATAATATCATCTATGTTGTTGTTATCCTTTTATTTATCTTATTTTAAATTCCTTACCCGTTTTTGTCATAACATATTATAAATTATATATTTCACTATATTACTTTTCATATTTTAAGTATGAAGTATTTTTTTTCCATAAATTTAATTAAATAAGATTATAATTAAATTATTTAATAAATTCATGTAAATTTACTCAATAGTTAAATGTGTGAAAAAATGTAAAAGATATATTATTAATTTCTATATTCTATTCATTAAATGTAAATTTTGTTAAGCTATTATCTAAATTGAAGTGTGTTCCACTACTAACTATTGAAATAAAATACTTTATAGTAAGTCTCAGAAAACTATATTATGCATAATGGGCTTCTAAAAAGCTATGGTGTGACTTATTTAATAATAGGTCATATATTAAAACGTACACGCTACACAAACTTTTAATATAAGCTTTCCTTAGGTTAATTAATCAGATGAAACTTCCACTAACAAGATCTTCTCTTCTTCACAATAAACAGAAAAAGTTCTATAAATAAATTTTAATATTCATTATTTTTTCACTCAATCTACTAGATTTTAATAAAACTTAACCAACACATAATCCCACTAAATTAGACATTTGTGTTTGTATTATTGTTTATTCTTTTAACTGGTTTCTATTTCAATCATAATAAATTGTTAAATTTTATTAAACTTGATTCTCTTTATGAATAGTAGAGGATCTAAATCGTGTTTTTCATGTGTTAATTAATTAATAAGAATTATTTTTTATCCTAATATATTTTTAGAGTATCTGATAGTCACTATCAATATTTATACTTTAACTTTTTAATTTAATATTATTTTTTTAATTAATTTTTTAATATATATAAAATAAATACAAATCTCAATTCAACCAATTTTGAGAGTAATTAAGTTATTTAATAATTTTTTAAAGAAAATAGAATAAATGTAAAAAAATGTGTTATTAAATCTAACTTTTTCTCATGATTGGTTATGTGGAGAAAAATCAAAACCATGTTTCAAATTTTTTATTTTATAAAAATAAAAAAAATGATGTATACTTATACAAATACTGTTGGAAACCAACTGCAATTACCATTTGTTTCAAATGTAAAGAAATGCTATTATAAATAAAAAACCTGGCCACTTGAAATTGTCAACAGCAAGCAACAACCAATTTTATGTACTTGCAATTTGCTCACTCATAGTGCATTTGAAAGAAAGTAGGGCACTTAAAAATTGAAGGCAATTCAAATGATGTTACTACTCTCCACTAAAACAAACTCAAAGATCTGAACAAGTTGATTCTTTGGAATTTCTGCCAGTGGAGTAAACACTACAATCCATAACAATTCTTTAACACTACCCATAAATTAAGATGTTTCTCTACAACATTCTCCTAAGAATTTAGAAATTATCGACCTCTCACATAGGTCATGTCAAACAATCTTATTTGCTGTCACTTACATTTTGTCTGTCTTGAGATCAACTTGAAATATTAAGCACATGAACTAGGAGATGAATTTACCATAATGGTCTAATTTTATGAAATGCAAATTTGATACTACCTACAATAATTGCTGATTGATTGTTGATAGTGTAAAAACCCTGTACACTATTCATGCATAGAAATTAAACTACTTCTTCAAATATCATGAAAAGTGAAAACATAACTTGAACTTGGCAGATTTTATGATGCTCTTACAAAATATTTACCCCACAATACTGGGTTAAAGTGGAAGAGATGCTTTCGGACATGGTATGCGTGGATAGAGTAGAGGAAAGCAGCTAACGTGACTACTAGAAAAGATATTATAGCCAATTCCCAGAAGTCCTGAATAGACAGATAACAAGAAACAGGTTTAACCCAATTGCAGTTTTGTTAAGAAAATCAATGCAATATCTATCTTTTGACAGTAGATGAAAAATTTTCATTAAGCATAACTGATGAAATACACTTTATTTAGACCAAAGTTAATGGTGTTGCAAATAATTTTGCACTGTTGTTAGGAGATATGAATTTTATTTGCAAGGTAAGAAGGACTAATGGGAAAATGCTACTACATGGTATAAATTTGTAACCAAATGCATAAATGTAAATGAAACTAGTAGATATAGGTTGTTTTGGCCTTGCCAAACCTAGACACGCATTCAAATATAGAACAATGATCAATTATATTATGAAATAGTTCACTTAGAATTGAATGTTGTAAGGAGCACTCAAAATGTGATAAATGAATGCATTAGTCTTAAAACTAACCCGTGGATCAGATATTATAATTCCCATAACATAGGCCAATAATTCCATCAAAGACTGAAGTGAATTTTGTACACCTCCAACAATCAAGCGATCGGATTCAGAAACAAGATCCTATTTCAAAAATTGAGAAAAAAAAGAAAAAGAAAAATCTGGTCAAGATGATTGAAAAGAAAAGAGTTTCAGTGATTCAACAAAGATATTATAAGTTAGACAACAAACAAATGAAATAATTTCAGACAATCAGGTTAATTTCTTGCCTGCATTTGTTGAACTACAGACAAATCAAACATCCACAATCCAAGCCGAGAAATGGATACACTTCCCATCAGAATATATGATGATAGAAAGCCACTTTGGATCCATATTGCAGCTACACATGGAAGGAGGCAAGTCCACTGCATGCACAACATACATAAACACGAAGAACAAAGATCAATACATAGGAATAACAATAACCCTTAAAGAAAACAACCCTTATGATAAATATTATCAGCAGCACATATTTTGGTTATTGGTTCAGAAAGGAAGGAAATTGAAGATTTGACTAGCACTCAAACATGTTATTCAAAGAGAACACTTTAGATTTTTGATCCATTACTGTGTTTATACCTGAGACCATATAGACCAAAGTCCAGTTCTAATGGTTGATATACGAAACTGTAGCACAGGATATACAACTGTTGCAGCTATTCCAATCACAGCACTTATTCCTCTTGCTAGTCCAATAACATATGCAGGTATTCCTTCCCATTGTAAGGTAGCTGTCATCAAAGTTCCAAAACTGAGGCAAGTAATCGAAATTCCATCAATGACTCTATATAACCAACTGACAACAAAGATATATAAGACAGGTTTCTTAGGATGTGCTTAGAATGAAGTCTTTTGAATGACTTTGTGCAATGATTATAGTATCGACAGATATTGGTAGACCGGACTTTTATCATAAAAAAACGGTAATTTCACCAAACATGGATACACTACAGCAGCAAATGCTCAGGTTACTGAAACTAAGAAAGTATGAATACAATAAGGAGATGGTACCATTATAAAACAACATATAAAATGAATACAAAATTAATATTAAAGTTCAAAAGTAAAAGAGTAAAAATTTATAAATGTAGATAGGACTATGAAGTATTTGAAATGTGTTTGACAAGAAACATCTACAATTTTGAAGTGTTTTTACTTCCTTGTTGTTGAATCTGAACAATTCTCATATATCATATACAATAATACCGAACAGTTTCTGAAGAGCTACAAATGTATACCAGGGAAATCCCTCATAAATAAATTCATGTATTATTATGAGAGTCAGCTAGTACAAGACTTACACTGACATAAAAAACAAAGTTTGTGCAAAGTGCTATTCTATGGTTGTTTGTAAGCTTTCACCTTAGTACAGTGAAAAATAGCAAAGCCAGAGCTAGTCCAGGAAGGGCAGCTTCTTGCTGTAAGTAAACTCTCCATGCAGCAATATAAGGAACCTCTGAAATCTTCTCAGAAATATTTTTACTGCATTTTCTATCAGCCAATTCTGAGCTACCACCAGTAACAGGAAGTAAGCTATCTTCCTCCGAAGTTGGATTGTTCATTTCCTGATCACATTGTAAAAGTCTTGCCATCCTCCTCTGGCTACTTTGGCCCAAAGCTGGAATCCCATTATATACAGATGTCAAAAGCCAATACTCCACCCAAACAGAGAAAGTATTCCACATTGCTAAAGTTATAGCAGATGCTTTCAGTGATACAAAGCTTATTATAAACCCCGTTATGACAGGAGCAAGAAGTTTGCAACTTAGATCAATTCGTCTTGTAACTGAGTTCATCTTTGTAAGTAATTCTGGGGGTTGACCTTCAGATATAACTAACAACCTGTGCAATGGAAACTAAAAAGTTTTTACAAAAAATTTGTCTGACTTACAAAACCTTGAGAAATTGCTAAGATATCATTGTGAGAACTGAGCTAAATTTAATCTTTGGTATCAATGTTTGATTCAAGTAATAGATAATTTATCTTACATGCTTAATCAAATATCTATCTTTTATCACTAAAGACTAAAAGATATTACCATTCTCTTTCAATCAGAATTGTACCGGCAAGAGTTGAAAGCACACCAATGCCACCACAGACATTGATTATCAAAACCAGCAACATGAAAATGGAGAAATGTGTAAACTTCAAAGATGAAAAAATGAGTAAGGCAACTACAGTGGCCCCAGCAATAACAAAAGAGAGATTTTGTGTCACCAACCACAATTGTAAAACCTGCCAATAAAACAAACAGATAGAGTTATTTCTCTAAAGGTATCTTGATATTTATTTTATATATATTATAGGTATCCTCAACTAAAAGCAATCTTCTTCGAAGAAGCAATCTTGTTCTAAGAAGGTGAAACCACAATGTACGATACAAATTTTCTTAAGTATTTAACAAAGTTATATATTTAAGATTGAAACTCGATAATATTAAGTAGAGTAAAATAACTCCATACCAACACACTAAAGGCAGCTTGATATATAATTTATGTTAGAAATATATCATTTATTTTTAAATGATGAACAACATTTAATATTTACTATCTTTTAAAAAAATCCTTAATCTTTCATTATAAATATAGTTTTGAGAGAATTGAAAATACACATAAGAGAAATCTAACTTTTAAATTAAAAAATTCTATAAAGAATTGAAATGTAATAGTCAGATGAATATTAATTGAAAGAGAACAAATGATTTCTATTATTTTTTACGAGATTGTTATAAATTATTAAAATAATAGTTAGTATATTATTTTCTTGAGAGTTTTTTTTAATTATACTTTCATAGTGAAATTTTTATATTGGTTTCATCCGATGATTTTTCTTTGTGATATTAAGTGAGTTTTTCATATTATTAAATCTATTTCTCAAACTGTCTAAATATAAAACTCTTTTATATCTTTACAAAATTTACTTTGTTTTTCCTGAAGTAATAATCAATATGATAACTTATTGCAAAAGGAGAGCACGGGTTCATTGAACACGAAATTGACTAGGTTTGGATAAACAATACTTGGTCTCACCTTAACACAAGACAACTTATCAACCCATCTTCCAATTATGGGGCCAAACACTGCAATGGAGGCAGATTCAACAGCACCATATATTGCTGCATACAGCAATGACTCTGGCCAAATATTGATCATGTATAAACCAACAGAGAATTCCCACATTCTGCAAGCAAAGATCCTCAATGAATTGAATTATTTGTTTTAGAAAAAACAAAACAACAAATTGTGTAACACATTCACTGATGCAGCAATGATTTGAATATAAATCATATCTTATGTAGTCTATATTTCACGTCACACTCAAAATTTTCTCATTTCAACTGATAATATGTTTAAACCCATTATCCAATGTGAGAATGAAATAAAAAAGTTCAAGCCACTGTTGAGAAGTAAAAGAAGAACCTGGTACCCCATCTTGCTAAGAAGTGGGCAATGTAGAGATAAGTGATTAGAGCTAATGGCTTTTCTTGTTGTCTGGTGACTGGAGGCACCCTCAGATTCACGCTTTCTTCCATTTCAGATTCTTACCCTCATTTCTTTGACCATTCCCATAACATAATATGTTAGGTGGTCACTCAACACTTGACATATAAAATAAAATGAGTTAAAATAAAAAAAAAAAAAGAAACGAGTGTGGACCTAAGTCCATTTTTTACACTAATTATTTGAATTTGAAATTGCTAACACATAAAAAAAATAGAGAGATCTCTTGAAAAATGTAAAAGAGAAAAATAAAGAAAACCAAGGGTACATATACCCAAAAAAAAAGAAAAAATTATTAAAGAATAATTATAAAATAATTAATCTTTATCAAAATATTTTTTATTAATTTTTGAAGGTTAAAAAAAAGACTTGTGATATATTTATTATTAGTAAAAAATTTTATTGGACTAAATCTAATGGGTTTTTTTGTATTTAGAGTTTTCTCAAATTAAAAATATTTAGTGTCTTTGATTTTTTTTTAATATTTTAATATTAACCTTTTTTCATTATTATATAGTTTGATATATTTTAAGAATTCGTTATAACTTCATATAAGAAAAAATATTTGAGTTTCATTCCAATTGTTATTTCTTTTTATATTTTTTCGAACACTTTCTTTTTCAACTTACATGCAAATTGCAATCCTTCTATGGGAACTTCAAAAGTCTTATGTATTAAATGAGATTAAACGAATTAGACCAAATCATTAATTAGTGTTTAAAACTCAATTAAGAATTCAATAAATGTTCAAAAAGAATTTTTATAATATTTTTTTCATCAAATTAACCTTACATTTTATTAACTTGAAATCCAATAGTTCTAACGCGGAAAAAAAAGAAAAATATCTTTATTAAAACTACTTTAAAAATAAATTTATCTCTCTTTATATTTATATATATATATATAATAATAATAATAATAATAATAATAAAAATAAATTTTCTAATTTTTGTAATAATTATTTTAAAAAAATAATTATTAAGAATTTTGAATGATTTATTGTTTATAGAGATTAAATTAAAAATTAGATATATAATTTTTTATTCATTTTCAACTTCTAAAAGAAATATTTTTAAGAATGAAGAAAATTATGAATTATTAAGCTTGTTTATTCAAAGTCAAATGTATATAGTAACAGTTTCACTGAATTGTAGCTAGAATCTCGGTTACAAGTACGATTTTTAATTTTTAATTAGCTTCTAAATTATTTTGTTTTTTGATTGAGTCTTTTAAATTTTTATTTTGTTTTAACTGAGTTTCTTCGTCTAGCCCCTCATTAAGAATAATTATTGAAAAAAAATGTATTTAATTATAAAACAAATAAAAGTTGGGCTTAGTTAAAAAACGTTTAAAAATCTAATTAGTTTTTTTTTATATAGTTAAGTAACTTTTTAAATTATTCTTAAATTTTTCTCAAGCTTTCGGATACTTGTAAACAGAAGAGAAATAAAAGAAAATTACAAAAATAAATTATTAATAATGGGTCTCACTTTAAATGTCTCGTTAATTATTTTATTATTATTATGAGAAGAGAGACATGTCTTTGTATTTTTAAATAAAAAATAAAATTAAAAGAGAGAATTTAAAAAATTAAATAAAATATGAGAGGATTTATGATAGTTATACACATAAAATTAACTAAAAAAGTATATAACAAAATAAAATATTTTCATTATAATAACTATTTGAAAAAAAGGAATCAGTTCCTTATTTATCTATTTAAAAAAAATTAGATTTAAATTTAATTATAAATGATTGTTCCAAAAATTGCTTTTTTTTTTATTATTATTATTATTATAGTGGAAGAATAAAATAGTAAAAAGAATCATGCACGATTTTACTAGTTTTAAGTTCAAATCCTAACATGCAATTGTGTTAAATACTCATGAAAAATTTACTAACTATAATTCTTGAGCATAGTTGCCTCCAACAAAATATACATTTCATATATATATATATATATAAAATAAAAAGAATATTTATAAAAACAAAACTTAGATTTTCTTTCCTAACAAATATTGGTTCAGTTGGTAAGAATGAGACTCATTTCATAAGAATGTGAATTCAAATCTCCTTATGAACATTTGAACTTAGTAGAAAATATATAGATGCATATATTTATAAATGCTCCATGGTCCTTAGTGAATACCATATTCAACTCATCTAAGCTAAAAAGATTACATTTACTTTTAGTTGAGAAACAGAATAAAAGTGGCACTAACCTTTTCAGATACGAAATGCACAACTCTCCAATCTTTAGAATTTTGTACGCCTCTTTTCTTTACTATTCTCAGGTCCTGAATCCAATTTGGTGTGGTATTTATAGTCCAATTTGTGTTGACAACTCACTCAGTGTTTCAGTGTTGGGTAAATTGGCTGATGGAGTGAACAGAGGAATGGTCGTTGCTAGCCAGTGAGAGTTGTTGCCCTTGATGATGTTGGTGCAATAGAGAGGTACACTGTTGATGGAGAAACATAAACTATTTCTTGGTCTCAGATTTAGATATAAAATATTAAATATTTTATTCACAAAGAACCAGAATGTTAACTTTAGATGTCAATTTAGATTAACACATCATTAGTTATTCTTATAGTATCATCTTAAAGGGATCCAACCACATCATTCTACTTCTTAATAGAACAAGAAAGGTTGTATCAGAATAGACAAGTGATAAGGAAAGGCAGTTTTAATAATGAAAAGAAAGATAAAAATGAGTAGAATGCAAAAATAGTGTGTGTAAGTGACAAATTTGACACAATGGTGACATGTGTCTATATTTGGACAGTTTAATGATATGCTGCTCCTCCATACTTTTGAATTGAATAAAGTTAAGTTGCCTCCTACCTTTTGAAACGATTGTGACAATTATTATATCTATACTTTTGTGGTAAATCATTTGTTGTATTGTTTCAAGACTTATTATTAGTAGAATTTAATAGTTTAGATGGGTGAAAGAAACCGTGGGAAAGAATTATATAGTATAAAAGAAAATGGGGAAAAAAGGAAAAAAAAAATAGATTTTTTTATGAGTGAAAAGAAGGAAAAAACAAGTTGAAAATAAAATGATTTTATTTATTATTATTAATAATATTATTATAATAATAATAAAATAAAGTATTAATAATCCACCCATAAACATAGCTTTTTTCTCAAATCTCACCATGACAAGGAAATATTGTACAATAGTTCTTCCAAATTCACAAAATTTTACAAATCATTAACGGTGAATATGTCTAAGCAAATAAGCTTAGAAGAAGATAAAAAAATAATAAAGAAAACAGAAAATTCAAGACTTGTATGTTTGTCTTATTTATTCTATAATTGTTGGGAGATAGGTTGCAATTTAATGTGATTAAATTATATAGTTTGGGGGAATCTGTGTTCAACTTTCATTTTGTATGAAAATTTGTTAGATCAGCAACAGAATTGTAAATAGTTACAAATTTGTAGATAAAAAAATTTCCCAAACATTGTAGTTTTATTTGTAAAAATTTAGTTATGTGAAAATTATTTGACATTTTACGAAATTATTGAATATCTTTTTTAGTTTCAAATACTGATGTGACAATGTGAACCACATACAGGGACTAAAATGATTGATCACACATTTGATTCCAATACTAATTCCACCCTTTTGCTGACTTGAATAGCTCGAGTCCTTGCAGTTGATGTTACTACACACTTTTGAACAGATACCAAAGTAAGCATTTGGATTGTTCAATAGATCCAAGAGCCACTGTGGCAAAAGACCTGTCTCTTGAGTTTCAAGTTTTGCACATGCTTCCTTTTGCGATGTTTTACTGTATACAAGACTCATGCTTCTGAACGTGGTCATAATATTAAGCATTCTCTATTGCATCTCACGTTGCATTTGGCATGAGATTTGCTTAGAAAGGTTGATCAACTGAAGTAATTGAGATGATGAAAATGATAATGGTATTTGGGTCTGTTTGAACAATCTTCTTCATAATGTTCATTTATGTGATTAAATCCAGTATCTCGTATTATTGAGAGGGAAATTCTTATGCAATAAGAATGCTTTTAAAAGCAGGATGATTGTGTACAATTCCCCCCATTAGACCAAACACTGTCATTCCATCACAGTTGCATATTCAGTTCTTCAAACGGCACAGAACTTTATACCAATCTTAAAACTTTTGTAGCCTAAGATGCTCATACAAAATATGAATTCCACTTTAGACGATCAAAGTGAAAGATGTGCTTACGCACATGGTACACATGAATGCAGTAGAGGAGTGCAGCTAATGTGACTGCTATAAATGATAGCAAACTCAACTTCCAGAAGTCCTGAACAGTCAAACGGATAGAAAGAAACATGATCAACACAATTGTGATATTTGATAAGCATTAGATTCAAAGCAATAACCTAATGATGACAAGGATAACAACAATAACAATAAAAGCATTATCCGAATAGTTGAAGTCGGCTACATGACCACATGAATCATGATGCTATTCAGTTTGGTTACAGACCAAATCTTCAAATGTAATCTTGAGGTTGGCTACAATACCCATCCTTCGACAATAGATGAAAATTTTAATTTAGTTTACACTATAGAGGTTCTAACTAAAAAGAAATAAATTATAGCTAAAGTGATTAGCATTGTGAATCATTTTTGTAATGTTGGCGGAGGAGATAAAGTTTGTTTGGAAACTGAGAAATGATAGAAATGTGCTACAGTGCGGCATGAATTTTCAACCAAAAGCATTGAAGTGAATAAACTAGGCAGATATATGTTGTCATAGCTAAGCATGCATTTATCACTGCAGTAGTAACAAATTAGTAAACAATAGTTCACTGAGGATAAAACGTTGTAAGGGGACACTTGGTAGACAATAGATCATGTGTGTTGGGTTGTGGTTTCTCCATCAGAAAAAGAACTATATGCTGCTGCATTGTTATATGGTGCAAAAGAAAGCTGGGGAGTGTTCCAATAATGGAGATGCGTCGGACAAATTTGTTGTCTAAAGAGTAAACTTTCAACTGTAATAATTAGATTAACTGGGGTTGCCTTTGTTAGATCTAATTTGAAGTTGGTGAAATTAGAGAATTCTGTGTCAGAAGTTGAAAATTGATGAGATACTCAGAAAGTCTTTCATCAAAAACCTAAAGGAAGACTTATAAGTAGCAAGTATATGTAAAAAAATATATATTTTGGGTAGGACATGAATGTTTAAACTCACCCGTGGATCAGATATTATGATTCCCATAACATAGGCCAATAAATCCATCAAAGACTGAAGTGAGTTCTGAACACCCCCAACAATCAAACGATCAGATTCAGGAACAAGATCCTATATCAAAAAAATTAATAAAAGTTAGGCCAAGAAAGAGAACCTCAGTGATTGATCATATTTAGGAAAAATTAAATAACTTCAGATAATAAGGGTAATTTCTTGCCTGCATTTGTTGAAGCACAGATAAATCAAACATCCACAATCCAAGCCGAGAAATGGCTACACTTCCCATAAGAATATATGATGATAGAAAGCCATTTTGGATCCATATTGCAGCTATACATGGAAGGAGGCTAGTCCACTGCAATTGCATTAACATACAAAAACAAGGGCAAGACACATCGGTTGGAATAACCCCTTCAATCAAACAACCTATATACTATTGTTATATCAATAATACATTTTTTGCAGTTCACAGAAAATTGAGTATTTGTATTTGACCAGTACTCATGTCATTTATACTGAAGATTCTAGAGCCATTAATTACTAAATTTATACCTGAGACCATATAGACCAAAGTCCTGTTCTAATAGTTGATATTTGAGATTGTAGCACAGGATATGCAACTGTTGCAGCAATTCCAATCGCAGCACCTATTCCTCTTGCTATTCCAATGACATAAGCAGGTATACCTTCCCATTCTAAGGTGGCTGTCATCAAAGTTCCAAAGCTGAGGCAAAAATTGAAATTTCATTAATGACTCTTATTAGAATATAAAACAGAAAAAGTATCTTCATTTTGATTCTAACGACTACTCATGCCAAACAGAAAAATGCAAGACATGATTTTATGGACAAAAGAATAGTACATAATTGAAAAGACAAGCTTCTAAAGATGTAAAAATGAAAATGTCAAGGAAAATCCTTTATGAATTTGCTATGTATGGGCCTTATTTCTTCATAAATAAACTGGATATTTTAAGCATTAGTGGAAAAAGGCTAATTATGACTAGTCTTTAATTTTTTTTTCATGAAATATTACTTGCTATACTTGTTTTGTAGGCTTTCACCTGAGTACAGTGAAAAATAGCAAAGCCAGAGCTAGTCCTGGAAGGGCAACTTCTTGCTTTAAATAAACTTTCCATGCAGCAATATAAGGAATTTCTGAAATTTTTTCCGAAAGTTTTTTACTGCATTTTCTATCCACCAATTCTGAGCTACCATCAGTACCAGAAAGCAAGCTATCTTCCTCCAAAGTTGGATTGTTTCTTTGTTGATCACTTTGTGAAAGTCTTGCCATCCTCCTCTGGCTACTTTGGCCTAATGCTGGAATCCCATAATATACAGATGTAAAAAGCCAATACTCCACCCAAACAAACACAGTATTCCACAGTGCTAAAGTTATAGCAGATGCTTTTAGTGACACAAAGCTTATTATAAACCCAGTAATAACAGGAGCAAGTAGCTTGCAGGTTAGATCAATGCGTCTTGTAACTGAATTCATCTTTGTCAGCAATTCTGGGGGTTGACCTTCAGCTATAACTAACAACCTGTATAGTAGAAACTAGAATAATGTCATGTTCTTCAAAAAATATTTCTTCTACATTTAATTAAGCATCCCTCATAATTCAGTTAAATTTAGGACATTCTATTATGAAATATCAGCAAAGGATTACATTCTTAAGAGACCTAATAGAGGTGCTAGTTTTAAAATACCACTTTTCCTTTACTGTCCACAATTAAACTACTTGAAATCCAGGCAAAACTTAGAATAGTTAATATTTTTCTGAGTTGTAAAATTGAGAGATAGTAAAGACAACAATTAATTTTACCATTCTCTTTCAATCAAGATTGTACCGGCAAGAGTAGAAAGGACACCAATGCCACCACAAATATTGATGGTCCACACCAGCAATATGAAAGCTTTAAAATTTGTAAACTTCAAAGATGAGTTCACAAGTAAAGCAATTACAGTTGCCCCAGCAATAACAAAACAGAGATTTTGCGTCACCAACCACAACTGCAAAACCTGCCAATAAAGTATGCTGATAGTGTTACTTCATCAAAGACACCTTGATCTTCGTAATCAAAGAATTAAGAACCAAATTTAAAAAAAACTAAAGCTACCTCTGTCAGATATTGTTGTATACTTTTTTATCTTTGAATTTTGTTCATCCTCATTCTTTAGATAATTCTTGAAAATTTTTCCATTTCGCATGCATCTAAAGACTGAATTTCTAGTCAAAAGAATCTGATAATAGGGGAAGTCCAAAAACAGCAGGAACCAATGGGTTAAGCGAAGAATTATACACTACATCTTGACCAAAATTTTAAGGCATCAGGTTTATAAGCCGTTTCACTTGTATAATCCTCACTTTACCCATTTCTTTCCATTTTAGGACTTCTTCATTCGCACACACATAAAAGTAAAGGGGAAAAAAGAGAGACAAAGGACAAAAGTAGCCAGTCAATACTGGTCGAATAAATTCTATGAAGACAAGTAGAATAGATCTTAAGTTAACTTTTAGCTTCATGGACTTATTAGATACAAGGGATGTTCCCACGTGATGTTTAATATGATAACTAATAGCAAAAGGACAGAAAAGCTTTACAGGTCATAAAGGTGAAGCACTAGTAGTCCTTGCATAACCCAGATAAAATAATAACTAACACTTGGGGCTCACACCTTCACATAAGACAACTTATCAACCCATCTTCCAATTATGGGACCAAACAGTGCAATGGAGGCAGATTCAATGGCACCATATATTGCTGCATACAGCAAAGAGTCTGGCCATATGTTGATCATATATAAACCAACAGAGAATTCCCACATCCTGAAAACTTAGATGCTCAGTGAATTTAACTAGTAAAAAGCAAACGAAAGCAAACAAAATAGTGGAACCCATTTCCTGATGAAGCAGTGATTTTGGAAATCTCAACTCTTAAGCCAAGACAGAGTGATCCTAACTAGCTAACCAACTCCTTACCACCTTCTGTGCAAATATATCATATCATATCTAATGTGATCTGTTTCTCAGTTTGGTATAATTGACCCAGTTGGATATCACATCCAACTCATACATTTCTCATTTCAGAGGACAAACAACCATTTCAATTTATCTGTTTTGGTAATATGGGACAAACCCTTTATCCTATTCAGGGAGATTTTAAAAACTACAAAATAAAATAAATAAAAAAGGAATTTTTTTCTTTGCAATCTTGTAAAAATGAAATCTTTTAAGCACCGGAAACAATAGTGATTAGTGATCTGTCAATAAAATTTACGAGTTTAAACAATTAAAGGAATGGTGAGAGGTGAGAGGTGAGAAGTGAAAGAAAAACCTGGCATCCCATCTAGCTAAGAAGTGACCAATATACAAATGATTGATTAGAGAAGATGGGGTTTCTTGTTGTTGGGCAAGAAGAGGCTCTCTTGTCAATATGATGGGTTCTTCCATATCAAATTCTTCCCTTTCATCCACTCGCTTTGACCATTAAACTCTAAAACAAGCAACATGCAGTTTCCCTCATTAACGTCTGCCAATGATAATGAGTGTCAAGGATACAAACAAAAAGTAATAATAAAAATAGGGGATAGAAAGAGATAGTTTGATGAAGTTATAGAATAATAGTACATGAAATGTAAGGTAACAAGAAAAGTTAAAAAGATTAAAATGTCAAACATATATTTTAAACTAGAGGTTCAAACATATATAAAAGAATTCAAAATCTAAAATGATAAATAATTAAAAAAATAAAGATCAAAATTACAATTTTTGTAAATATATAGTTTAATTCGTAAAAATATAATAGTTAAGAGGATTATAATAAATATATATTTTTTGATGGAATAAATTGAATTTATATAATACGACAAGCAATTTATTCAATTTTATGGAATTTTCGTAATTTTTGAAATTTGAATATTCATTTTTTTTTAATTCTGCGGATAGGATAAATAATTCATTTAGTGAATAGAGAGGGTTTACAACATTATTTTTTCCTATGTAATGTCATCCAACTTTGACTTCATTATAGGAGATAATGTTTAAAATGATTGAAAGATATGAAAATTATGAATTGCTACGGAAATATAACAATGTGGCACTTATGTGTGTATAATTTTCTAATGTTTATATTAGTTTTAATTTTTTATATTTTAAAATAAAATATATGTATTATAACTTTTAGCTTGTGTTTGAATCTAGACAAATATTGTTATTGTGTGGATGTAAAACGAAAAAAGAATTTTATTATTTTTTTTATTTTTATGTGCATAAATTAAAAAAAAAACAAAAGAAATGAAAAAATAATTTTCTCTACAAAATTAATAAAAAAACAGAAAAAAAAAGACAGATATCATAATTATGTAAGTTAGATTTAATATTTAATGAATTTTTTTAAATAATAATAATTATTAAATTATAATAAATAATTAAATTATTAATATTAAATAATAAATAAATTTTTTAATAATATTTGTTTTTTAATTATAATAATAATATTAAAATAATAAAAAATAATAAATGAAATTATTTATAATAAATAAAATTATTTAATTTTTTTTTATTTCTACTTTTTTTAATCCAAACTTTCTTACTTTTTTTTCATTTGTTTTTTTTTTTATCCTTTCATATTTTTTCTCTAATTCAAACATACTCATATAATTTTATTCATTTAAATTTTTCATCATATAAAAATAATTGGATTAAATATATTATTTATTATGCGTTCAATTTTTATTCATCATAAAATATATTTTAATAATATATATATATATATATTTTATAGATTATAGATGGTTATAATACTTATTTATTTTACTTGGTAGTGTATGTATTTTATAATAACAATATAAATTCAGGTCATCAATTGCATCAGGTTATTGGATTTTTTATTTACTCGTTCATGTTAGAATCGACCGAGATCGTACCCAATCAAATCAATTTTCAATATGATTACTAACTTGACTTGGTCTACTCATTGGGACTTGGTTGAATTATGTTTCATAAATAAAATATCTATATGACTATTTATTAAATATAGATAATATAAAATATATATTTACAATGAAAAGACACTGAATAATTTTTTAAATAGAAAAAAATATTACAAAACTTTAACTTATTTTAACATTTTTATAAGTGTTATACCATTCAAATTATTTTTTACTAAAAATTTATACACAGATATAAAGTAACAGATTATATATTCATTTATTTAATTCTTATTCGATTTATTTTTTATGAGTGAAACGTTTTGTAATTCATCTATCAGTTGGTAACTTAGGAAAGTTGATTTATTAAAACACGTGTCTTGTTTTTTAGATTTTTCTTTTGAAATCGTTGAAATAGGTGAATGGACCGACTTAAACATCTATCTCATATACTTGTTCTCATCCACGAATAAAAAAAAATTAAAATTGTAGAATATGAAAATTAATTAATTTCTTTTATTTCTAAATTAAATATTTTTCAAATTAAGATAATTTAATATATTTAATTTTATTTTACAAAATTTTAAATACAAAATTATCTATATTATTACAAATTTAAATTAGAAATTTTAAAATTACATAAAAAAAAGTTAGATTCTTAATTAAGATTTAACAAAAATATTCTAATAAAATTAAAAAAATATCTCTTACTTTTAAATAAATATTTTTCTACATTCAAATAATTCAATATACTTAATCTTGTTTTACAAAATTTTAAATACAAATCCTTGTTAAAAAAAATAATAATATGACTGATCTTGGCAAATGTTTGTTTAGTGTTAAAATTAAAATTTGTTTACAATTTAAGTTAACTCAACGTAAATTTTAGAATAGTTTCTATGTTAATGAATTTAATGAGAAAAAATTTACATGTTAAATAAGTTAAAAAAAAAAGGAAAAGTAAATTTTGAAAATATAATTATTAAAAAAATTATAATAACACAAGGTTTTAGTTTATTTGGTTTTTTACGTTTCTTATTTTTTTTAAGTATTGTGCTTACTAGTAAAATGAGTGTAGATAGAAGTTCTAAATCTAGTGTCATTTTATAGAGTAATTGAATATGCTTTTTTTTTATATAAAAATATTTTATTTCGTTATTTATATTAATTTGTTTTTTTAAAATAAGTTAGATAAATTATGAGTTGATTTATTTTTTAATTATATTTAATAATATTTTAAAAATAAATTACACATATCTTTTCTATTATATATAATAATGATTATATGTAAATATTTTTTAAGATGATGTATTGTGGTAGAGTAAATATTGACAAAACTAATTGTGAAGGGTTTAAATTAGAAATCGTTTCTTATCTTTTATATGCTAGTATATCTTTATAACTATCTATCGTTCTCACACATTGGGTCTATGGTAACACAAACATTATCTAAGGAAAGTAGCTACTTCCAAATAACTCAAAATCATCCATTTCCAAAAAGAAAAACATTTTCAATTGTGATTTTACCATCATAACCTCTATCTTAAAGGTATCATCATCAATCTTATCACACAAATATATACATTTATCATACACAATTTATATAAAAAGAAAATAATTGTTAGAAATTGGACACCTCTAAACTCAACCCATTTTAGATAATATCACCAAATAACTTATTTAACAAATTATTAAATAAAGAAATTATCAATCTTTTGTCTTAGGGTTCAAAGTCTTTATCCATTAATATGCGATTGATTAATGTGCCATTAATTTGATTTTTTTTTCCTAAACGAATTTGTTATAGATTATTTCCTCACAAATACCTCACTCATCTCTCGTTTAAACAACACATTCTCACTCAAGTGAAAATGAGGCCGAAAATAACACAATTTTCTTCTAGTCATTTTTGCTCAAGAGAAAATAAGGTTAAGAGCAAGCTGATTGCCATTGAAACACCCTTACTCAAGTGATTAGGGCTTGTTTGAGCGAAAAATGCTTCATAAACATATTTCAAGCTCACAAAAAGTCACATTTCCAGCTCAAACAAACCAATAATGCCATGCTTATCTCAATAGAATCATGCAAGACAATATGTATAAGTATTATAACACCAAAGAGTAAAAATTAGAGTAAAGATTCAACTTTTCTTATCTTATACAAGCTCTTTTCAATACAAGGAAGGAAAAGAAACTATTCCTACACCAACAACTCTTCCTTGAAGTAAAAGAGAATGAAACAAGAATAGGGGTTCAACTTGGAAATGAATAGAAGCTTTTCCTCTCTCGCTCAATGGTTAATGAGTTGAAATAAAAGAATGAAGGGGGAAACTTCTGATTCTTTGAATAAGGAAGGGAGCTTGACTTCTAAGACAAATTTTAAGTAAGAAAGATCAAAATTACCCTCCATTAGATTGGTACCATGTAGGTAGAATGGGTGAAAAGATGATTTGATGGTTGACTTAATCTATACCTCTACATGACTAGGCTTAGATTTCTTCAATCATAACTCCAACACATAATGAACTTTTACTTATATACACATCAATAGATAAATTTTGTACATATAAAGAAAATAAAATAAAAATGTGGCATAGAGAAAATAATTTCTCTTAAATTTTATAGAAATTGTCCCTTTTGTCTCACTATTTGATCCCATATCTCATGTCAAAGATACTTTTGATCAAACATTAATCCATTTGAATGATTCTAAGCTAATGTCAAAGTATTGTGAGCATGAATAATTATTTTATATGGCAAGAATGATGCATTTAAATATGATCGATTCATTTAGGGATGAAAGGTAAAATTATAAAAATGATGTTATTTTTTTTCTTCTATTTTTTTTTTTCTCTTTTTACTAGTATGATGTGATTCTAATGTTGAGTGTATGCATAAAATAAAAGTTAGGTAAAAGGTCAAAAGAAGAGAGAATAGAGATGGATAAAGATGCCCCTGTATATAATATCCTAACTAGCTATTCCTAAGATGAATGATTTCTATCATGCAGGTCTAATGACTCTTCTTAAAAGGGAGTCTTACCACTTATTGTGGTCATATCTCTAAGATTCATTTGATTTTTAGAGTTTGATACTCCTTTTGGAATACAACTACAAATTGAAAGTACACTCAAAATATAGATATCTACAAAAGAATTAGACTCTAGGTGAGACATTCATTATAATCATATTAGAAATACATTCAAAGTGGAACCATTAATTGTCTTTCCTGTTAGAAAAGTTCTATATCATTTGCCTTAATTTTGAGAGTTTGATTTATATATATGATGAGACACTTTGATTAATGCTATTTGATTTTAAGTTAAAATTTATAATTCATCTTAATCATGTCTATTTTAATAAGTTTGTCTGATTTGGTCAAAATCTATAAAAGGAGATGTTAGAGAAGTTTCACATTGTTTGTCTAAATTCTTGGTTAAGGATAATTGATTTTAAGCTTACATCTAACTCCCTAGGTTGCACAAGTTGCACCCAAACTTGAGTATATAGACACTTAGATATACATAATAGTAGCATGTCTTCTATCTTAAAATTTTATTCAAGTAAATATATTTACAAAGATTAAATATTATAATAAATAAGTAAAATAGAAATAAATTGAAGAATAATACTTATAAATAAAAAATATAAAAAGGATAAATAAATAATAAAAAATATTTTCAAATTTTTAAATCTAATCATATTAGACTTGATTCTAGATTATCTAATGCAGTTACCATCTTATGTTATCAAGGTCACGATGAGATGAAGAAAGATATAAATTTTAAAGATATTGAAATTATTATTAATATTTATTTAAATATCATATAAAAAAATATTCTAAAAGAATATGATTTAGGAAACTAAATTTTATATTTAAAAGTTAATTTCATATAAGAAAAATAATAGTACGATATTTTTCTTAAAATAACTATTTTAATTAAATGTGAAAAGTTTAAATAACTTAAAAAAATTATTAATTTATCCATAAAACTAATTTATACTTATTAAAATAATATTTTATTATTTATTTAATATATTTATTTTATTATTTTGATAAACTAAATATTATTTTAAAATTTAAAATATTATTATTTTTTGTATTTTGTTTCAATAGATAAAATCTCCTATTCATTTATATATCAAGTGGAAGGGAGAATGAAAATTATATAATTTTATTAAAAATATATTAGTAAGTGAGATATTTTAATATATTATTTTTTAAATTTTACTCTATTTTTTTTGAAAAATTAGAATTACATCTAAAAATGATTTTAATTAATTTTTATATAACTAAATTAGAAGTGCATCTAAATTGATTTTAATTAAATTTTATATAACTAAATTAGAAATAAGTAATTTTCTTTAATCTTATAATTAATTTGAAAGTTTATTTAAAATAATTATGATAGAAAAAATTTATTAAAATATATTATTATTATAAAGTCTTTGCAAATTTTGTTTATATCTTTTACTTTTTATTAAAGGAATTTTTTATTTAAATAATAATTATATTTAAATTATATTAAAAATAAATTTTAAATTTAATTTATTTTTATAAAATAAATTTATAAAATAAGATTTATACTTATTTAATATATTTTAATTTAATTTAATTTTTAAATGGTATAAAATATTCAACCGATCATATTCGTTAAATAACTTCATTTCATTTTCATAATTATTTTAACAATAAAGTTTTTAGGTTATTTATATTACTATTTTTATATATTATTTATTTATTCATTACTTATTATTGGTTAAGTTTACTTATATGAATGAATTTAGTAGCTGAATTTTTACATCTTAAATTAGTAAAATGAAAAAATTATACCTCAAGGATAATTATTTCAAAAAATAATAATAAAAAGATAAATTATATAAAAGATTAAAATAAGTCTTTTAGATGAGAAATTTTCTAGTAACTATAGTGATGGGAGTTTCATTTTTGTGATGCTTCTTATCTTTTGTTGAAATAGTGTGGTGACTAGTAAAAGTAATGTGCATAGGAGTTTTAATTGGATTGTGATTTGGATAGGGGGGGTGAATATGGATCTCTTTGATTTCTGTTTTTAACATTTACGTTTTGAAAAATGTGGCCTTTCCCACGCTCAACGTGGTATGGAGATTAAAGACCCACTTATTAAATCATAAAGAAACGTGATAAATTTAAACATGCAGGACACGCCTTAAATGAAATGCATACTTTCGAAACTTATCGAAAGACGTGCTAAGCTTTTTAATCCTACAGATGTTGAATTTTCCCATAGAGAAACATGTTTCTTTCTTTATTCAGTCTCCATTCATTACATAATGGCAATATACTCTTCAAAATTTCTATTCGACAACCCTTACCGAATATATTTTAATCATCATAATAAAAAAAATTAAAATTAATAAAATATTTACAAAATAGTTATCTTATAGAGGAGTCCCCCATGCTTCGTAGGCCAATTGGCCCAACATGACAGGAGAGAAGTCCCTAATTTTGTAGGCAAATTGTCCAACTTCACTTTTGAAAGCTGCTGGGACACCCTACAGGCCCAAATTCACTCTTATTTGTCTCAAATGTCTTAAACATAATTAATCAGCTTTTGCTTGGACCAGCGTGTGCCACGTGTATTCCAAATTTTTATGAATGATCTATTTTTATTAGAAAATTTTTACTTTAAACTTAATTATGATTTGCTTTTAATAACTTGTTCCTTAGTTGTTTAAAAATGTATTAGAGTAATATAAATAAATAATATCTTAAATAAAAATATTAAGTTGAAATGAACTTTTAATTATGCTTATATTAATAGAAATCTAGTTTGTGCTACATAAAAATACTTTATTAATTAAATAATTATTATGACTCAAATTAATTATTATTTTTAATCATGAAATTTAATTATTTTAATGCAGAATATATTTGTTTGATTTATTTATTTATTCATTCATAACGTAAAAAAAGAATTAAGCGAGTTAAGGGAAAGAATATAAAGTTTTATATTTTATTATAAAATATATAATTTATTAAGGGATTAATAAATAAATAAATAATATTAATTGACTCAATAATAAATGAATTTAAAATAAATAGTTTTTTATTATAACTGTTATTTGATGAGAGTAGTAATTTTAAAGAAATTAATATTCAGTAATGTAAAATAAGAGGTACATGCTTTTATTATATCCATTAAAAAAAGAGAATATAAACGAAAAAATTAAGAGAACGAAATTTTATTCACCTATTCATCTTATAATATAAAAGAAATACTTTAAAAAATTTTATTATAGAAAAAGTACGCATATTCTTTTTTTAATATATAGAAGAATTAATATTGATTTCAAGATTCTACTTAGGTTTTCTATTTTATGTAATTATATTTTTTTTTTAAAAATTTGTAACCAAGTGCATCAAAATTGTTCATGAACTTCTCTTATTAGTTGATTTTGGTGAATATATCATGGTTGAATTGTTTTCTATATATGCAAAATAAATCACCCAACACATTGAGTTAGAAAGCTGAAATATACTAATGTAATGGTTACCATGACCAAAGATTCTTATTGAGATATATTTTTAACTCAATTATGACCAAAGTTTATGAATGAGTGATTTCTTTAGATTATTGCCTTATGATATTTCATTTCATTATACTAATTTAATTCTCTTTTAAAGAAAAATATTAAAATTATTTTATATAATAATATTATGTAATTGTTTCATTTATATAATATAATTTAGTTATATCTTGATGTGAAATTTCAAATATATTCTTTTTTATTAAAAATATGATTAATTTATTAGAATAAGTTTTATATCATATAAAAAAATTTAATTTAATTTAATTTTATAATATTAATTTTTAAGATAATAAATTTCAATAATATAAATATAGTAGTTCAAAAGACATAAAATAATATAAAATATATTTGTTCAAAATACATAAATATATTTTTGACTGAAAAGTCAACAAACTATGTAAGCCCGAGAATGTAAAAAACCACAAAGTGAGCTTGTGCTTTCAGCTAAGTGAGTACTTATTGTGCTTTCATTTGGTTTTAGAATAGTCTTTCGGCTTACCTAAAAAATTTTCTAAATTTATTTAAAATAAAATAAAATAAAGACCAATAATGTATTTTAACCTACAAATATAGTATAATCTAATACTAATATTTAAAAATTGTGAATAAAGGAGATAAATTCAATTTACAGTAATGTTATCTTTTTTTTTTTTTTTACCTCTTCTTCGCTTATAGAAGAAAATTTGGCTTTCCCCTAGCTCAACGTACTATGAAAATTAAAGATTGAATCATTGAATGAAAAAAAAACGTGCTAAATTTATCTAACTAATAAGAAACACGTGTAACTTTCTTATCCTCCCAACGCTGATGTAGAGCTTCACATCTATAAATGTTGACATTTCCCATAATAAGAAACACAATTGTTTGAAACATTGTATTGTTCAGTGTCCATTGATTACAGAATGGCAACAGAGAGAGTGCTTCACATGAATGATGGTGTCGGAGAAACAAGCTATACAAATAACTCCTTACTTCAGGTAACAAGCTATACAATGAACTGTTTTATAATATCAACATATATTAAAAGAATGATAGTATGGAAATAGTGTGAGATTATTAAAAGAGAATAATGAAACTTAAAGAAAAATATAGGGAAGATAAGAATGAACAAAAAAAACTGGAACTTATAAGATCACTTTTACTATTCATTATTATAGTAGCTATATTCAATTTTATGCTATACTAACCAAAATCAAATTTGATGCAGAGAAAAGTGATGATGAAAGTGAAACCAATACTTGAAGAGAACTTGAAACGGTTGATGTCCAACTTCAGTTTTGAAAGCTGCTGGAAATTGGCAGATTTGGGATGCTCTTCAGGACCGAATTCACTCTTATTTGCGTCAAATGTCTTAAAGATCATTAAACTACCATCGAAAACCTTGGACCAGCGTCTGCCACGTGTATTTGAAATTTATCTGAATGATCTATATTCAAATGATTTCAACACAACTTTCAAGTTGATCCCAGACTTCTACAAAAGCATACATGGAGAAAAAGGAGAGAAGTTTGGAAGATGCTTTATCCATGCAACACCAGGGAACTTCTATGGAAGGCTTTTTCCAGATGATTACATCCACTTCTTTCATTCCAACTATTGTCTCCATTGGCTATCTCAGGTCATCTATGGCAGTTTAACCCTTCGGTGATTTATTTCATATTTAAAATTTTAATTTCATTTAGGTACACATGAAGCTCTAGCTCAAGCATTTAAAACTGTTTGCCTGCATTCAAGTTAATTGCTTTTTTATTCAACCTTCTTTTGTATCAGGCACCAAAAAGTTCGACCAGCATAGGCGAACCATTTAACAAGGGAAATGTTTGTGTAACAAGCACAACCCTTCCTTCAGTCTATGAAGCATACTTCAAGCAATTCGAAATAGATTTCAAGCTTTTTCTGAAATCACGTTTTGAGGAACTACGGTCGAATGGTATTATGGTACTTACCTTCCTAGGAAGAGAGAAATCTCAAAAAATTAGTAATTCTTGGGAGCTACTTGGTATTGTACTCAACGACATGGTCCAAGAGGTAAGCCATGAGGGTTTATCATTAGCTAAGAATGTTCGAACCCTGTTGAAATAGCAGTTGTATATGTCTGAGTGTATAAGAGACATATCCACTGAATTGTATTTCTCCAAACCAAGAATTTCACAAACCACTGTTTAACTGCAATGGAGTTTATAAGTATTTTCCTTTTATTTTATTTATCATGCATACCGGAGTTCCACGATAACTACATAAATTCTAAAATTTTATTATATTTAAAATAATTTTTGTTAGTTATAAAACTTAAGTCCTCAATTTGATAGAAGACTATAATCTTTCAATAATTTCTATGTTGTATTATAACTAAGTCATGTTTTATGATTTTTTATATTTGCATGTTGTTTGAATTAGATTTTGTCCCTATGGAATATTTGTGCTTTCTAAAAGTAACAATAGAGGAGACTTTAGACAACAATAAGAAAATAAAGATGTTTTATTTGACTTGTAAATATTGATTTTTATGATTTGCAGGGTTTGGTTGAAGAGATAAGCTTAGATTTCTTTGATCTACCTATGTTTGACCCTACTGTTGAAGAAGTTAGACAAGTGATTGAAGAAGAAGGATCTTTTACCCTTCAAACATTGAAGACTTTCAAAATAGGTTGGGATGCAAACCTTCAAGAGGAAGTTGATGATGCTATACTTGATAGTAAAATAAGAGGAGAGTTTGTAGCTAAGTACATAAGAGCTATTTATGAACCTCTCTTATTAGCCGAGTTTGGAGAAAATATCATACATGAATTATTCGCAAGATATACAAAATTGGTTGTCCAACAGATTGAGTTGGAGACGCAAGAATATACTAATATAATTGTTACCTTGACCAAAGATTTTTGAAGATATATATTTTGTCTTGGTTATGATCAAAATTTCTAGATGAGTAATTTACTTTGAATTATGGTCAGGATGATATTTGGGTTATTATATCAAATTTAGTTTTTTTTTAAAGAAAAAAATTGATATTGCTTAATGTAATGATATTATGTAGTTGAATTTTATTCGATTGTTATCTTATAAGATAATTATTTGAAGTTAGAGAATCTCTTATACTATTTTTTTTTTTTTATATAAAACTCTATTTATGATTACTAATAATTTTTAATTCGAATCATCTATTAATTTTTAAAATTCAATTATTCAATAAATGTGTAGAGATATATTTTTAAAATATTAGATTTATATGTTTAAGTATTATATTTTGATTGAAGGAGTTAAGATTTTCAATTTCAAATAAATATTCTATTGTCATAAAATATTTTATCATTTATAAAAGACAATCTCTTAAATTTAGAGAGACAAGTAATTCTTAATGTTCTATAGCTTGAGGCTTGAAAGTCTTATTTAGGTTTTTTTGTTGAAATATTTTGGTATTCATCATGGGGCTAAGGAAAACTACTCCCATAACACTCCAAAAGCTCGTGAGATGAGAAGAACCTGAAATACCATACTAGACGGTGATGACCAAGTCACTTCCATCAACAAAATAAAAGGTTATAACAAATCATAAAGGATCAAATGACCAGCTAACATCCTGAATATGACTAAAGGAATGACAAATTGAACTATTCTAAAACTATCAAGGTGATAACCTTATTTAAACATTTATGGGCACCACGATAAAATGTTCAAGAAATTGAACTATTCCAAAACCTTCTTCTCATTTGCTTCGGTTAAGCTATGAGTAAGGTTGTGAGTTAAACGAGGAAAGGTAGAATCCTAAAGTTATTTTCCTTCTTTATCACATGTATCATGCTCTATTGAGTTTTATTTATTTCTCATTCACAACTTTAGGCTCAGTACCCCAACCATCGGAATAAGAATGTTGTGACATCACTTTCTTTCGTGCAACAATAGTTGGATCTTTTCTTGTTCACTTTCTTGGCTTTGATCTCAGATCGAAGGCAGTCAGATCTGACACCACGTCAACAATGGGGCATTCATGTTGCTTACTTTCCCCTATGGCAACTGCAGCAGGCAAGGTTACCTTGGCTTTTGCTTCCTTCAATTATTGATAATTATTTTTCTTGACACAAACATTTGATTTTTTTGCACAATAAATGAATAAATTAAGAAGATGAAAAACACATATTCATAAATATTTTGAAGTATTTAATGTACTTATATGGTAGGTGGGTATTGGACAACATTAACTTGATTTTGTTAAAAATAGTTTCTTACTCTTCAAGATTGTTTTTTTTTTAAATCAATTATTTCATCTATTTCATCAACATGTAGTTCTTTTATTTATTTATAAAGTTAAGGATATATTTTGAAAGTCTAATATAAAGAAAAATCATAAAAAAAATGAAAGATTTTGTATGTGAGATTTAAAATTTACGAATTTCTCTTTACAATTTTTTTAAGAAAATTAGAATATAATCAACAAATCTTTCGATACTACTTCTTTTATTAAAAGTTCAAAAGATTTTATTGATTTTAAATTAAAAAAAATAAAAAAATATATTTACAATTAGGATAATCTTAATCTTGAAAAGATAATAAAAATATATCAAAATTTAAAATATTGATCTAATTATTAGGATAAAGTTGAATAAGTGTAACATTTATCGTAATTAACACTTCCTTTTTAAAAGAATTTAAAGGTAGTCGAATTCCTAACTTGAAAAATAACACTTCCTTTTTAAAAGAACTTAAGGGTAGTCGAATCCCTAACCTGAAAAATAAGATAATATAAAAATAACAAAATGTTCTTCTTCCTTAATCTAGTAGGTTTATTCTTATTGCAAACTGCAATATATTGTTTTATCACCGAAATCATTTAAGAATTGAACATTATGTTTTTTTTTTTAATTACAAGTATTGAATATTACATTTTTTTTTTTAAAAGCCTGATTGAATTATATTTAGAAGTTTCAAAAAAGATTTTATCCTTGGTCAAAAGATACAACTCTTAGATGGTTATATTCGTATTTTTAACATAAGTCCAGAAAATTTAAGTACTTAAACCTAAAAACTTCAAACAATTAGAAACTTAGGCAAACAAAATCAACAAAATATATACTTAATGCAAGACTAGAAAATGTGACAAGTTCGAATAAAATACTAGAAATACAATGCCATAAGCAAGGAAGAAATAACTATTGAAGTGCACAAAGATAAAGAAATGAATTTTTTGGGAAAAAGATGAACTTGAAGCATAGGAAAAGAATGAAAACATAGAAAAAGAATGAAATAAGGGAACCAATTGTGAAAGTATGAAATAAAAACTAATTTCAATTTTTGATTTCTCACTATGAAATCATTTACATATTTATCGGTTATATTAAAATATAATCATGATTGATCATATTAACATAAAATTAGAATTTAACTAATTTCAACTATTTCTCAAATTATCTATTTATTTAATCTTCATTTTAAATATTTTTAAGAAAGACAAAAATAAATATTATTCAATAAATTTTTTCGCTCACCACCTATATTTTATAAGTGTAGATCCTACACTTTATAAGTAAGTATAAGTAAGTATAGGTGATAATCGATTGGTAAGATCAATATATAATCAAATACATTATTCTATAACTTGTTTATATTATCTAATTTATTTAGTTTTTTTTTTCTTTAATATTCGAGGTTATATATCCTCTAAATTAAAGCAGAATCAATTGTTAGGATTCACCTTATCTATCTGATTCTAAAAATTAGTTAAATAATGTAATTTACTTAATTTCTTCAACTTTAAAACTTAATACTAGGGATTTATATACTCTCTTTAAGGAAAAAGTAAAAATAGAAATTGTACTGAATGGACCTAATCATTGGACTGAGAATCAACTAAGGCCTTAGTCAATAGGCTGAGAAGTACCCGATGCTTGTACTAAGCGAATGGGCCGAGATCATACCGACCCATTAATGAAATATCTTGTCATAATTACAAAAGATTTGTAACAGTTTTAGAAAGAAAATAGATGATCATAACAGATCTCAAAAGTAAAAGCTCATGAAAGATAATTATGTATCATGATATTATAAATAGACATGCCTATCAGGTATATACTCACTCTTAACCTAATGATAAACCCTACTGACACTGTATACTGACTTGAGCGTCGGAGTGTAAACGTAAGTACCCCCTATGCGGTCCTTAAGGAGACAGAAGCCGACCGAGAAGAAGACTGGAGTAGATCAAGAAGGAAAAAAAGAGAAGCAGCAGAGGAGGTACTCGGCCTTATAAGTACAGAAGTAATTGATTTTTAATACTAATTATCTATATATCACTCCTTAAATATAAAAATTATTATTTAATAGATTTATAATGATTTATATTTAAAATATTTAAATATATCACTTATTATATATATAATCATGATAAGAATTAAAATTTTTGAGTAAATATTTTATTATAAATTAAGTATTTTATTATTTATAAAAAAATTAGATAAATAATTAATTCTGAATATTATAATTTAACATTTAATTAAATTTTATTGGAACAATAATAAATTTATAATAGATAATTTTATTATTATTATTATTATTTAATTCACATATATACATTCTTACAAGATTTTAAGTGTGAAAGATTCTCAAAGGAAGATTATTTTGATAAATATTGTAGCAACAAGATTTTGTAAGAATATCTCATAATATATTACACAGGAGAGTTAATGACTTCAATTATTATAGTTATAAAAGAATGAAAAAATAATACTCACAATTAATAAATGTACAATAAATGGTTGAAGGAAATTCCCTTCGGAATATTCAATCACATTGTTGTTATTTCACTTATTTAAAAGTTATATTAGAAATATTATTATTTCAGATGAAAATTAGGAGAGCAAATTAACAAGATAAAACTATATATAATCCGAATTTCTTAGATAAAATTTAACTAAGTCCTATTTTTGTATTTTTATTATTTATTTTTCATATTTTTGTTGTATTGGATATTGTACCTGTGGTGTATGATTGTGTTTTCTAAATCTAGCATTCTGAGAGACCCTAGACAGCTAGCAATAGGAAAGCAAGTTGCTTAATATGATCACATGAAGATTCTTCATTATTTGTACGTCCACTTCAAGACAAAAGAAATGTACGGTCCTACTGTTAAAGGAGTTGGACAACTGATTTTAACTTTCGGGACATTTTAGACCATCAAAATAATCAAATTTCTTCATATTTTATAGTATTTTTATTTTAAAATTTGTATGAATTTTATAAAATTAAAAAAAAATCTTATAATTTTTTTTTATATAAAAATCGTATATAATATAAATAATTTTAACAGTTAGATTGATGCAAAACTTGAAGAGGATGTTTATGATTCTATACTTGATACCAAAACGAAATGAGAGTTCAAAACTAATGTTGTGAATCTCTTTCTTAAGTTGTGTTTGGAAAGATACCACTTTGGAGTATACTATTAATGTGATAGTGTCATCACCATGGATTCTTAAAGTTATATGTATTTTTGGTTGAATGATTAAAGTTTTTGGATGAGTCAGTTATTTTGGATTTGATTGTATTTCTTTTCATGGAGAAAGTTTCACAAGAAGTGGTCCAGTCGTTTGGATTCGTATCTATTGGGTTGTACAGCATCTACATCTCAATAATGTATTAGTATGGATAAAGGTTTACTAAAAAGAAAAATACAAAAATATTTTATAAACCTTCGTTCTCTTTATAGTAAGTATTATATTTATATTCAATAAATTATAATATTGTAAAGACAAATAATAATTAATAATTTATATTATTAATCACTCTAAATTATCAAAATTCTTTTTCATAAAAAGAGTATAAAAAAAAAAAATTGATTTTTTAATATATTAAATTTTTACTTAAATAAAAAGTAACAAATTCCTAATTAGACTTAATAAATAATGATTCAATTAAAATGTAAATATTATGAACTCTTTTATTTATATTTAATTTTTTTAACACAAAAATAAAATAAAATAAACCAAACTTCAAGAACAATAAAAGACCGTAAAAATATTAAATGATAAATGAAAAATTTTATCTGACGATATTTCTTCTTGATATTTTTCTTCAATAATTAAAACTTGTACGACGTTTATAATGATTGATGGATATCTTCAGGTATGAGTTTTTTTTTTTCTTAACAAAATTAGTATCACTTAGAAAGAAATAATTCCAATTATTTTAATGATTTTTTCTTGAAAAATATTAACATTTTTTATATATTAGATAAGACATAAAGTTACACCGACATTATCAATATTTTAATTTAATATGAAAATTGATTTGATAAAAGAAATATGATAATTTTAACAAAGTTTTTTTTTAATTAAAAGATTTTTCATTTATATTTATTAAAGTAATGAGCACAATATTCAACATAAATCCTAAAAAAAATAAAAAATCATATTTTACTATTTTGAGTTGTGTAACTCATAAATAGAGCTACAAACATCGAATTTGAAATGAATGGTTGAGAGTCACAACTAGAATCATGGTACGATAATGAAAAATATAAATTTTAAAAACAGTGGAATCACACCAATATTTATTTAAGAAAAATATAAAAAAATATTTAAAAATAAAATATTTTATAAAAATACATTCTAGATTTGAAAACCAATTGTGCTTAAAATGTTACTTCTAATTAAATGTGAAAATTTTAAATAACTTAAAAAATATCTAATTTATCTCAAAAAATAATTAATATTAATTATACTAATATTTTATTATTTATTTTGATAAAACTAAATATTATTAAAATAAAAGATTGAACTTTGATCTTCCTCCATTCAATTCTAACAAGGTTTATCATTTTCCAAGCCTCTTCTCCAGATATAACATATTCATGTCTTTTCTAGCATATATTTAGAAATATATATTGCGATTCTTGATCTAAATTGCCTTGAGATAGAATTCATTAGTTGTGCCGATAGAAACCTTAATATTTCATAACTGAATCAATAAAAAATAATTAAAAATCGATTAAAAAAATTCTAATAGATTAAAACTATAAATTTTTGAATTAGGTTAGAATGTTTTCTTTTTCTAAAATTAAGTTTGGTTCTATTATAATTTAATATTTTAAAACTGATATAAATCAAATTAAATTATATTTTATTAAAATATAATTATATTTTTAATTTTAATTTTGAAAAAAATATAATATATTTTCCTATAATTTTCATTTGTTAATTTTTTTAAAAAATATTATTATTATTTAATTATTATATTATTAATTTTTATTTCAATTTATCTATTTAAATTATTTTTCTTTTCATTCTAAATAATAACTTTTAAAATTTAATTTATTCTTAATTATTTATTTTTTATTTTTTATATTTTAATTTTAATTTCGTATTTATAATTTTATTATGTATTTTAATATTTACTAAATAAACATTTTATTATTTTTGTATTTTAATTTAGAGTTTAAGATTTTATTTTAATTAATTTTATTTTTAGTAAAATTATTTTTATTTTATTTTTTATATTTTTATAAGATTAATATTTTTTTATAATATTTAAAATTAAATTTTGTTGTTGAACTATTAATAATAATAAGAAAAATAAAAATTTTAGTATTTTAATTTAAAATAATATATAATTTTAACTTTTTAATAATATCAAAAATTTAAATAGTATAAATAATAGAATAATAATTTTAAAAGTTTTTAAAATATTAAAATGATGTGATTCTTAATCATTTATATTTATTTTTATATAATATTATTATTTTTTATTTCTAATATTTTGTTATTTTCTTTTTTTTTCTATTATTATTATTATTTATAAACTAATATTATATTTATATGATATCTAATAATATTATGTTTTTATTAATTTATTATTAATATATTTTTTCAATTTTTAATTATATTTTAATTTTAAAAATAAAAATATATTTATCTTTAATAAAAAATAAAATAAAATTAAAAACTGAAAAATTCATTCAAAATAAATTATTAAAATTAATTTGAATTAATTTAAATTTCATGAAACCAAATCGAACTATGTAAAATTTATATATTTTTCGTTTAAGGATATTTTTAAGTAAAAAAAATACCAAATTATACTGTAAACACTCCTAATATAATCTCCATCTGATTAGAATCCATTAGTAAACCTCCGCTAGTGTTTCTCTCTTAAAGTTTATATATGAAGTGACATAAAAAAAACAAGATTATATATAATTGACTAGAAAATCATTACATATCAACAATAATGAGGCAGAGAACAATACAAAATACATTAAATGAATAAAGGTTAATATATTACCATTTACTTCCTAAATTTATTTTAGGATGTTATAATCTTATTAGGTCAAATTTTTTTCTCACCCAAGCAAACAATACTACTTATACACTAAACGCAAACAATTTTTATTTTTATTAAATAATGATAGTTCTCAAACAATTTTTAAGTTATAATTTTTTACTGGAGAAACATGAATAAGTAGAACGCAAAAATTATATCATAGACATTATATATAAAATGAAACGACAATAATTACCTGAATAGAGAAGATCATATAAATAGACTGAGAAATTATCACTTGAATATAAACTACCTCTGATTTCTGATTTTAATTGACTAGATGTCTTGCTATCCTCATAGATTAAACTGTGATCTCTTTTAAATTCGAACAAGTTTTATCATTTTTTTAAGTCTCATTTTTCTTCAGAATCTATGTTTTGGAGAAAGGTGGACAATCAGTGGGAAAATATAGAAGAAAATGATAAGACACTAATAACTTTTCTAATTTGATGTTTTTATGTTTATACACTAATAGAAGTACAGTTATGAAATTTTCCATGAAAGTTACAAAGAAACATTAGCATAAGAGTTAAATCTTTTATATTTTTATGTTAAAACTGTTTCTAATAATATATTAGATAAAAAGTAATTATAAATTTAATTTAATTTTAAAATTAATTTAACTTATTTTTAAAATTATTTTAATAAATAAAATTTATATTTTATTTATATATTATAATTTGATTTCATTAAAAAAATATAAAATTTTCTTAATAAAATTTAAAAATATGAGATTATCATAATCAAGCAATTCCTTTCTAAACAGTAAAAAATAAAAAGGATAGAAATATATCAGATAACAAGAAAATGCATTATTTTATGAGTATAACATTTTATTTAAAATTACAAACAGAATAACCCAAAGAAAGGTGTCTCTTTGTGCAAAATAACCCTAATCCTACGGATTAAATTATCATAACCTACTAAAAAATTTAGACACAAAATTTCCTTCCAGATTATTCTAATTTCATGGACCCAAAATTTTCCGTTAATTTTTAAGTTGTAGGTAATGAATTTATACTTTTACTTCGGGGTGCTTTGCTTACCGATAAACCTGTAGGTAATAGTAATATAGATACAGATCAAAATTTATAGATAAATGTTAAATTATCGATAAATTTAAATTTAAAGGTAAATAGATAATTTCTTGGATCATATCCTATGATAAATTATCTACAAATCTAAATTTGTAGGTAAATAGACAATAGCATACCCTATGAGCTTTAATCAATCAAGGCATCTTATAAAAAACAATGTTTAAAATTAATCTCATAAAAAAAATTTGTACAATTCAAAAGTACAATTTGATATGTAATTTTTCTTCATTTCTCAAATATCATTTGTCTTTAGTGAAGGGTGATTCTTTTGATCCCTTGTGTTCTTCTCGATTATGTGTGTCTCTATCAATCATATCGCTGACACAATATGTGGGAGTAGACTCTTTTTCTTGGATTTCTTTAGCTTTCTTCATTTTTTTTATGTGAATAAATAATACACACAGTACAATTGAGTATTTTACTTCATCATGTATATAAATTAAGTTTATCGAATAATATAAAAAAAAATCTACCTTGATTTAACCTACCTTCAACCTTTCAGAAATATTTATCATGTTTCCTCGTTTATACTATACTTTTAATATTGAAAATTATTTTGATATTTATCAAAAATATAATAACTAGTTAAATTTATCTTAAATTCTTTCCATTTTATAGTTATTGAGAAATGTATCTTATTTTATATGAAATTGCAACTCCCAAACTCAAAATTTGAGCACACAAATATCTAAATATATTATAAATTTTACTTGTGTTGACGTCAGTATCAATTTAAACTTTGAAGATAAACATGTGTGTAATAGTGAAATATTGTAATTGTTTGACTTTATCACACTAGTATAAAATTACAAATTTACATCATTTAAAATAGGTTATTTATATCGGTTCTAGAATCGATGTAAATATGGGAAGTAAATTTACATCGATTCTACAGTAACCGATGTAAATTTGTTTTCAGATTTACATCGGTTATTGCAATAACCGATATAAATTTGCTTATTTATAAAAAAAAAAAAAAGTAGCATGGCTAATGGAAACTGAAAGTATCCTCGGTACAAAACTTCAAAACACATGAAAATCAAAGACACATTTTCCTTCAAGAGCTTGTTGTTTTCCTCCTCTAGTTTCACCGCCAAGGACTCCAATTCTACTTGGTAAGCCTGAAATAGCAAAATTCACATCACAACCAACAAAGACAAGTCAACTACACCGAAACAAACACACAGATATCATATCCACATCGCTATAGATACATGTTTTAAAAGATTGAAACTACTGTAACAGAAGAAGAAAGAGAATAGGAGAGAAAAAGGAACGTAAAACAAAGTATATTAAAAACCTTTGCATAATGTTACACGTATATATAATCTAAGAGGGGAAGAGAGAGAGGGGATTGTAAAATGCAGTTACTAACTGCTAGTTGATTAAGATTTAATGCAGTATATTAAAAATGCTGTAAAATGCAGTATATTAAAAACCATACCTTTGCATATTTACGTTTCAGTGCATTCTCCTCTGTCTCTATTGCACGGCCTTATCCAGCTGTTCCAAAACGGGGTGCGCTCTCTTCCCTCTCCCGCCTTCAACCACCTCCACGCCGTTCCCGAACCCTATGACGAAGCCTTCCACTCCATCCTGAAACGTCGTCGTTGTCGTTGACGGCGCCGGCCTTGGCGAGGAAGTCCTCGAGAGTCATCATCTCGTCGTCGAGAGCCTCCCTCTCCTAGGGTTTGGAGTTTGGGTTTCTGAGATTTGTGATTTGGAAGTGCAGATGTTAGAGAGTGGAAATGAGAGGAATCAGTGCGGAAAAAAGTTAAGGTTAAGATAAAAAAATTTACATCGGTTCTTTTAAGAACCGATGTAAATATACGATAAGTTTTGCTTTTATTTACAACAATGCCACCTTGTTTATATTTACATCGATTTATCTGATAACCGATGTAAATTTAACTATGTAAATTTGCAATTTTGTAGTAATGTCAGTCTTATTCTAGTTGGAATAAGATATTTTCACGTCTTTGTTTCAATAAGCTAATCTTTAATATCTGATGGTTGTTTTTTTCACGGCCACTCTTCAATCAGATTGGATATGATATATGCAAAGACGCTCCAATATTTAAGTTATACTTAGTCACTAATATTTTTAATCATGTTTCGAACCAGATTGATTAATCATACTGACTTATTCTACTAGATAAATTTTTTAAATCGAGATGTATTCAACCCTTATCTGTACATATCTCTTTTCCTAAATGAGTCAAGTGCACTGATAAAAAAGAAACTAGCATAATTTTTTATTAAATATAAACATAATTAATTAACTATTAAAATGAAAAATATAATAAAAACATTAATTTAATTATTGATATGTCAAATTTTTAATCATATACCTATATTATGATTATTACGTAATTCATTATATTTATTTTTATCATTCACAATATATATTCATCTTAAATATAAAGATATTTTGATAATATTGAATTATCAAGATCATGTTAAATTTTTTCTTGAAAAACAACTTATCTCCTCTCATTAAATAGTGTTTTACCCTATTTTTTTTAATATAATATTTTTGAAAACATCAGTTCATACTAATGATGAATGTTTACAAGAGATATAATATGATTTAAATGTTGTATTTATTGAAATTGGATACTTCAAGACAAATATTTATTGAGTTTTTTTCTTCGTCTTCCTTGAGTTTGTCCAGTTAATAATTTCGAATGCTTTGCAGTACATGACGGGAGAAGTATCTGGAGATATTCCAATACTTAAATCAATAAAAGTTTAATAAAAATGATATATAGGAAATAAGAAATCAAAATCCATATACCTTATTTATTATTTTTATTTATATTATTTTTTATAAGTTTTATTTAATGAATCTTGTTTAAAGTTTTTGTATATTATTTATCTTTACTGTTAATGATTGACTTTGCTTACACTCTGGACACGTAATACATCACTAATGGGAGAGCTTCGACCAGCTAGTTATGCTTTATTAGCATATGCTTTACTACCTCTACAAATGCATAATATGATTATTTTTATGACTTAAATTAACTTATGATTGATAGATAAAACTACAATAAATCTTTTAGGAAGATAAATTTTCTAGGAAAAATAGTGTGGATAGAAGTTTTAATGGAGTGTCATTTGGATAGGGAAATTGAATATGAATATGAATCTCTTTGACTTCAGCTTTTAGGTTTTTTTCTTTTCTTTTCAAAGACAATGATTTTTATATCAATATATTACTCCAAAATATGACAGAAATCTGTAGAACTGGAGAGAAAAGTGAAGAAACTTTCTAAGCCCCAAAAATATCCAACTATTGAAGAAAAATGTGGCTTTCCCACGCGCAACGTGGGACGATATTGTTGAGTGAAAAAGAAACGTGTTAAAATAATAGGAAACCCGTGTTAACCTTTCTCATCCTCCCGACGATAATATAGAGCTTTTACATATATAAATGTCGACATTTCCCATAAAAGATAATAATTGTTTCTACCTTTGTATTGTTCAATGTTCATTGATTACATAATGGCAACAGAGAGAATGCTTCACATGAAGGATGGTGTGGGAGAAACAAGCTATACAAATAACTCCTTACTTCAGGTAACAATTCTTTTCGCAATCCTTTTCATGCTGTTGGAAAAATGCTAATAATTAAAAAAAAAAAAACTATCGACACTTAATAGAGCAGGTAATTCTTTTAAAATTTTAATCATTTCTCATAATTTATGTAATAAAATTTTTCTGTCAGTTAATAATTGATATAAGTTAGTTCATGTAGCTCTTTTTAACTAAATGAAGGTTGAGAATGAAAGTGGAGAGAAATAGAGATATATAGTGGAGGATTTAAGGAAAATTTATGTACCAAATGGGGTGGAAGAGAAGTAGTTTAAAAGAGAATTGGATTAGAGGTAGAGAATGGTAGGAAGTTACACTTTTGAGATGAAAAATGAGTAGGGAAGAATCACTTAAATTCAATTTATATTTTAACTCTAATAAAAAGAATAGTGTGTTGGAGATATGGTAGTTGAGAGAAGAATAAATGCGATGGTAGTGGGAAAAATCCTAATAAAAATGTTAATAAGTTTTATTAATTTTAATTAGTCAAAAAGTAGATGAAGAAGACAAATGATTTTGAAAGAGGAATAAGTTGAAACTATAAATGATTTTGAAAGAGGAATAAGTTGAAACTATAAATTCATAATAGAAACTTATTAGAGAAGTTTTTTTAATATGATGTGGGATTGCAAGAGGACAAATTTTTTTTCACAAAATTATGGATGATTAAAGTAATTTATAAAATATTTGGTTTAGAGAGCACTGATAAGAATAATAACAATAAAAATAAAGAAAAACCTATAAAAAAGAGAAATTTAAATAATAAATCTCTTGTTAAGAGAAAAAAATGATTGATTATTTATTTTTTAAATGTAGAGTAATTAGTGTAGTTTAAGATAAATATTATATTTGATTTGAGATAAATATTTATATAGTGAATAATTTAAAAAAAAACTATGTACTATAACACTGTTAAATGTCATAAAGTATATGAAGAGTAGAATGATTTATTTGATTTTATTTTTATTTCAGATGAAAAAATAAGTTAAAAAAGATTTTTACTATGATTTAAGTTAAAACTTAGTTGTTTTTAGTAAATAATGATTTTAAAATATACGCTCGATCGTATATATTTGTGTAAAGTAGATTAAGTAAATTATTATTATATATTTATTATATATTGTTAGTAGAGGAAATAAATATTGTACAGTTTTATAATATCAGAGTTACATTGTGGAAATATGGTGAGATTATTAAAAAAAAAATTAAATGAAAAGTGTAGCGAAGATAAGAATGAAAAAAAAAAAATTGGAACTTATAAGATAAATTTTACTAGTCATTAGTAGCTATATTCAATTTTATACTATACTAACCAAAATCAAATTTGATGCAGAGAAAAGTGATGATGAAAGTGAAACCAATAATTGAAGAGAACTTAAAACGGTTGATGTCCAACTTCAGTTTTGAAAGCTGCTGGAAATTAGGAGATTTGGGATGCTCTTCAGGACCGAATTCACTCTTATTTGCGTCAAATGTCTTAAAGATCATTAATGATGGTAGCTTTTGCTTGGACCAGCGTCTGCCACGTGTATTTGAAATTTATCTGAATGATCTATATTCAAATGATTTCAATACAACATTCAAGTTGATCCCAGAGTTCTACGAAAGCATACATAAAGAAAAAGGAGAGAAGTTTGGAAGATGCTTTATTCATGCAACACCAGGGAACTTCTATGGAAGGCTTTTTCCAGATGATTACATGTCAAACCTAATTTCAAATCATTATCATGTAGTATTGGATGATATTTTAAGCAAATTAACATTTTTATTTCATTTAAAACTTTACGTATCCAAACAGTGGTAGCTCAAATAATGTTTGTTAGTATTTATTAAAATACATGTCGATATCTATTTTTATATTTAAAATATTATTATAATAATAAGTTTTCAAATATATAATTTAAAATTACTCTTCATGTAATTTGATTTTTTAATTATAATTCAGAATCTCTATTGTAATAGTAATATATAATCATAATATATAATAACAATTATGCTAATAAAATATATGAAATTACATTATTTGATGATATCAATAATATAAGATTATTTTCCTTAATTTGGTCGCACTCTCTTTTTTTTCTTCTCTTCCTATTTCATCTTTTTTCTCTTATTAGCTACCATAACATACTTTTATAAGTTTCAGCTAATTCTTGTTGTCTCAAATATAAAAATTGTATCTCCTTCACCTTGAAAATAGATAGTGTCTAACATGCAATATATGCAAAACTATTTAAATTTCATGCTTGCTTTCACATTCATGCTTGCTTTCACAGATTCTTCATAATAAAAAAATAAATTTTAAATTTAATTCATTCTCGTAAAATTGACTTGATAAAAAGAAAAATTTACACCCCATTTTTTATATATATATATATATATATATATATATATTAATTTAGAGTACTTTAAACCATAGAATGCTATTATACATGATTGGGATAGATTCCTAATATCCTACGCTTTATATTTGATTAGATTAGTGATAATTTAATTTCTTGATCTACTAAATGTTAACCTACTCTATAGTGTGGAAAGTGGAAAACCGAATCGTTAATATAATTTTTGTGTTTTGACTAGAAAGTGGAAGCCCGAGTCTTTAATAGTCTTTGAGTTTTGATGGTTATAAAATCTTCTTCTTCAATTGTCTTAACTATCTTAGTGTATTGTAATAATATTAGTATAATATATTTTTCTGGAAATTCGGTCAAATATCAGTTTATTAAACATATTCATATTGAGATGAATATTCATTTAGTTTGTGAAAAAGGTTGTTCGTGGAAAAGTTCGTATTTTATATGTTTTATCATATTATTAGATTGTAGATATTTTTATAAAAGGACTTCTCTTGATTCTTTTTTAGGAGTTATCTGTTTTTTATACTTAGAATATTGTTGCAATAATGAGTTTCCGAATGTGTAGTCTAGGATCTCTCATCATTCTTGATTATAACCTAAGATCTCTCTTGTAACAGCGGTATATATAATCACGATTATGCTAATGAAATTACATGAAATTACATTCTTTCAGTATTATATATATATATATATATATATATTATATACAGATTTACATATATTAAAATTAGTTGTTATTCCTCGCTGTGGTATCATGCAGGCTCCAAAATGCTCGACCAACATAGCCGAACCACTTAACAAGGGGAATGTTTATGTAACAAGTACAAGCTCTCCTTCTGTCTACGAAGCATACTTGAAGCAATTTGAAAAGGATTTCAAGATTTTTCTAAAATCACGATCAGAGGAACTAAAGTCGAATGGTATCATGGTTCTTACTTTGATTGGCAGGGATAAAACTCATAAAATTGGTAATCCTACAGAGGTAATTGGAATGGTACTCAATGACATGGTCAAAGAGGTAAGCAATGGGTTTGCTAGATGATAAGCCAAGACTGCACCAACTTAACAAAAATACTACTTCTATTATATGTGTGTGTATCAGACAAATATAAAAATCAGTAACTGCACATTATAATTCTTTTCCGATCGTACATATTACAATTCAACAATAACTACATAAATTGTAACATTTTATTATACTAAAAATAATTTGTGTTCGGTTCAAAAACTTTGCTCCTCAATTTGATTTAAAACTTGAATTTACATTAAATTAATATGATGTTTTATAACAAAGTCGTTTTTTATAATTTTATTATTTATTTTACACATTGTCTTGTATTGGATATTGGACCTGTGGTGTATATTTCTGCTTGCTAAGCCAGAAATTTGAAAACCCTAGCAATAGGAAAAAAAGGTTGTTTTATTTTATCAAATAAAGATTGATTATTATTTGTAGGGTGTACTTGAGGAGAGAAAATTAGACTATTTTGATCTACCTATATATGGTCCCACCATTGAAGAAGTTAGAGAAGTGATTGAAGCAGAAGGATCTTTTACTCTTGAAACATTGAAGACTTTCAGAATAGGTTGGGATGCAAACCTTGAAGAAGATGTTGATGATTTTATACTTGATAGCAAAATGAGAGGAGAGTTTATAGCTAAGTACATTAGAGCTGTTTTTGAACCTCTTCTGTCAGTTGAGTTTGGGAAAGATACCATGGATGAGTTTTTCTCCAGATATGCAAAGCTAGTTGCCCAACTCAATGATTCGGAGACTTTGGAGTATACTAATGTGGTAGTGTCCATGACAAAACATTCTTGAAGATGTACATATTTAGCTATTTTGAGTTCTTACTAATAATATTTCAGTTCATTGTATTAACTTTTATTTTCTTTAAAGTTGAAAGTAAGTTTCGTTTTGTTAATGGTCTTGCATTTTGGATTATTATCTATTCGATTTATACTAGTTGAAATATGTTATGAAATTCTATATATTTATTTTTAATTAATTTTAATATAATCAAAACAACATGTTATATATGCTAGAAAAGTATAATTATGTAATATCTTCAATAATTGTTTGGAATTTATATCTTAGAATTTAATTCATTAGTATGCTAGTTTTTCAAATTACTTTAATTCTTCAATGCTTTTATATTCAATTAGTTTCTAGCTGTAACATAAGTTTTATATCATAGCATTTAGTTAGTTTTTTATGTTATATTTCTACAAATCTAATTCTGCAATTTAGTTGATAATTATATGATTTCTTTTCTTTGATTAAAATTAGATAGCTACTTAGTTTTATATTTCTGTTGCAGTTTAATTTATTTAGTTTTGCTTCCAATATATTCTATAAATTGTTTTTATTTTGTTTCAACATTTTAATCTAATCCATTTACATTAGTTTGATTTCAATTTGTAAATTTCAGTAGATATATTAGTTACTTTCATGAATTCCAGTTTATAAGAAATCACTTGATTTAAATTCTCCATTGCATCTTAATTTCATATTGCAAAAATGTGCATTTTCCATTTGAACAAGCCATTTTATAATCTGTAGCATTGCATTTGTTTGAATTTCAATAATAGTAGCTTTAATTGTTTTAGTTAGATCATATTTTTACTACTAAAAAATTGATAATTTACATCGGTTATTTTAGGTTATTTACATCGGTTATTGAATCGATGTAAATAAGGCCGATGTAAATTTAAAAATAAATTTACATCAGTTCTAAAATAACCGATGTAAATTTGCTTCCAGATTTACATCGGTTGTTTTAATAACCGATGTAAATTTGCTTATTTACAAAAAACAAGTAGCATGACTAATGGAAACTGAAAGTATCCTCGGTACAAAACTTCAAAACACATGAAAATCAAAGACACCTTTTCCTTCAAGAGCTTGTCGTTTTTCCTCTAGTTTCACCGCCAAGGACTCCAATTCCACTTGGTAAGCCTGGAATAGCGAAATTCACATCACAACCAACAAAGACAAGTCAACTACACCAAAGCAAACACACAGATATCATATCCACATCGCTATAGATACTTGTTTTAAAAGATTGAAACTACTGTAACAGAAGAAAGAGAATAGGAGAGAGAAAGAGAGAAACTCGAAGAGAAAGAAACGTAAAATAGAGTATATTAAAAACCATAAGAGAGAGAGAGGGGATTGTAAAATGCAGTTACTAACTGCTAGTTGGTTAAGATTTAATAACCTGCTTGCAATCTCGGGACTTAGTAGTAGATTCTTTGTTTTTTATCATTCTCCTCTGTCTCTGTTGCGCGGTCTTATCCAGCTGTTCCAAAACGGGGCGCGCTCTCTTCCCTCTTCCGCCTTCAACCACCTCCACGTCGTCATTGTCGTCTCCGTCGACGACGCCGGCCTTGGCGAGGAAGTCCTCGAGAGTCATCATCTCGTCGTCGGGAGCCTCTCCCCTAGGGTTTGGAGTTTGGGTTTTTGGCATTTGTGATTTGGAAGTTGATAAGTTTTATTTGTGCATGAAAAAGAGATTAATTTAAAGCACTAATCAAGGAAAAATAGCGTTAAATGACTACAAAGGCCCCAGAATTGCTTAATCCAAGTGCAGACCATTAAAAGAGAAGAAGAGAATGGAAAAGTGGCCAAAAGTTAAAGAACGAAGCGCTAAGCGGATGTGGCGCTAAGCTGAAGCTGGCGCTGAGCGAACACCAGCGCTCAGCGAATTCTGGCGCTGAGCGGATCCTTGCGCTAGGTGAAGCGCAATTGAAGTTGTTTCAGTCCGCTCAGCGGAGTCATATTTCGCTGAGCGGATCTTAACCAACGTTGGCCGAATTTTCCTATATAAGGAGGTAGCCACGAAGCTTTCAAATCATCACTTCCAGAGAGGAAAACAACAAAGACTTCTAGAGTCATAGTCTAGCTTGGGAAAGCATCCGGAACATCCGGAGGCAATTGGGTCTAGGGTCTACTTTGTAATCTTCTAGTGGAGCTACCAGCTATGGAGGGCTAAGGTACTTATTTTGTATAGGGATTAGATTTGAATGTAATTCTTCATCTTTCTATATCTAAATTGAGGCATTTATTATTTAAAGGTTTTTATTGTATGCTTTTATGTTTATCTTTGAGCAAGTATATCTGTGGGAACAGGGTATTTATTCTGAAATCAATATAAACCACCAATTGACCTAATTTTGGGAACGAAATTAGGGTAATTGGATTTTGCGAAACTTATGCTTACTGCTGAGATTTCTATTAGACCTTAAAGGGATTTAAAGGCTTTGGGAAATTTTTAGGGTTTCTGATCAAGACATTGACAGAAACTAATATTAGTTTAATTATAATAAAGACTTTAATAGAGATGGTGCAAAGTTAAGTCTAAATTCCTATACACTTTACTGCATTTGATTTATTATCTACTTCTTCCTTTCATTATTATTATTCCAATCAATCTGAATCTGATTCTACTCGAAACCCTTAAGGGCAATTCTACTCGAAACCCTTAAGGGCAAAACTTCTATATCTGAATCCTTGAGTTCGATACCCTCAATTTGGTACACTTGCCGAGAGGTTTTTGAAAACCTTAACAAGTTTTCTAGCGCCGTTGCCGGAGATTCGGGTTAAAATTTTGCTTTTTCAAGTTTCAAGAATTTTCTTTCTTTCTCAATTTTTCTTTCTTTATCACTATTGTTCGGATTGACGCCCCCTGTAAAGGGTATATCTGCTCTATTTGTTTATGCGAGGTCAAATTCCAGCTGATCAATTAATTTCCGATCCGGAAATTGAAAGAACAGCTAGAAGAAACAACGCAAGGGCAAAGAAGCAGAAACGCTTAGCCCAAGTACAGGAAACTTCCTCTTCCCCTACTCCTGAAGAGAGTATCGCATCTGAAGAGGAAACAATGGCGGAGCAAGGAGGTGATCAGCAACCGCAACAATTCACACCTCGACCATGCCAACCATTCTTACCATTTGCTAGACGAGCACAGAGAGATACTCCTTGGAGACGAGGACCCCGACAAATCTCTAGCATTGTCAGGCCGACAAAGGGGGTGCGTATGCAACCAGCATTGCTCACCCTAATTACTTCTAACCAATTTGCAGGAATGGAGGATGAAGACCCATATGCACATCTCT
>BDMB01000052.1:128463-185655 GCA_016859785.1 Macrotyloma uniflorum
CAGGGAACTTCTATGGAAGGCTTTTTCCTGATGATTACATCCACTTCTTTCATTCCTCCTACTGTCTCCATTGGCTATCTCAGGTCAACCATATCAAACCTAATCTCAAATATAATCACAATTATGTTAAAATGACATGAGATTACAGTCTTTCACATGAGATTTATATATAATTACGATTATTATAATGAAAAGACATGGAGTTACATTCTTTCTGTATTATATATATATATATATATATATATGTTATGCAGATTTACATATATTATAAACTTAGTTGTTTTTTATTCAACCTTGCTGTGGTATGTGGTATCATGCAGGCACCAAAAAGCTCGTCCAACATAGCCGAACCACTTAACAAGGGGAATGTTTATATAACAAATACAAGCTCTCCTTCTGTCTACGAAGCATACTTGAAGCAATTTGAGAAGGATTTCAAACTTTTTCTAAAATCACGTTCAGAGGAACTAAAGTCGGATGGTATTATGGTTCTTACTTTGATTGGCAGGGATAGAACTCATAAAATTGGTAATCCTGGAGAGGTAATTGGAATGGTACTCAATGACATGGTCAAAGAGGTAAGCAATGGTTTTGCTAGATGATAAGCCAAGAGTGCACCAACTTAATAAAAATACTAGTTCTATTATATGTGTGTGTATCAGACAAATATAAAAACCATAACTGCACATTATAATTATTTTCCGATCGTACATATTATAATTAAACAATAACTACATAAATTGTAACATTTTATTATACTAAAAATGATTTGTGTTCAGTTAAAAAACTTTGATTCCTCAATTTGATTTAAAACTTGAATTTACATTAAATTTTATAATAATTAATATGATGTTTTATGACAAAGTCGTATTCTATAGTTTTATTATTTATTTTGCACATTCTCTTGTATTGGATATTGGGGCTGTGGTGTATAAGCCAGAAATTTGAAAACCCTAGCAATAGGCAAAAAAAGGTTGTTTTATTTTATCAAATAAAGATTGATTATTATTTGTAGGGTGTACTTGAGGAGAGAAAATTAGACTATTTTGATCTACCTATATATGGTCCCACCATTGAAGAAGTTAGAGAAGTGATTGAAGCAGAAGGATCTTTTAGTCTTAAAACATTGAAGACTTTCAAAATAGGTTGGGATGCAAACCTTCAAGAGGATGTTGATGATTTTATAGTTGATAGCAAAATGAGAGGAGAAGTTATAGCTAAGTCCATTAGAGGTATTTCTGAACCTCTTTTGTCAGCTGAGTTTGGGAAAGATACCATGGATGAATTGTTCTCCAGATATGCAAAACTAGTTGCCCAACTCATTGATTCGGAGACTTGGAGTACACTAATGTGGTAGTGTCCATGACAAAACATTCTTGAATATATATATATATATATATATATATATATATATATATATATTAGTTGGGTTAAGTATGACGTTTTTTTTTTTTATGAGTTAGCTATTTGAAAAGTCATTCCTTCAAGCGAAATTTTTTATATATGACGTAAATAATTTCAAAAACCAAGTTGATGTTATAAGATTATCATAAATTATTGAGATTAAATACTTATACAATATAATGGATGATGATGTGCAATTTATTGAGTATTGAATTATGAATTCTATATAATTGTAAAATATAGTGTGAAATTAAGTTGTACTAAACTATTGAGATTTATGTATTATGATTTGTGATGAACTATGAAATGAGATTGGTGATGATGATGTGAATTATGTTTATAAATTGTGATTGTAGTTATAAGAATTGTGGAAATTGATGGTAATGGTACTAAGAAATTATGATGATGACAGTGATGCTAAGGAATTGTGATGACGATAGTAGTGCCAAGGAATTATGATGACGACAATAATGTTAATGAGATGAGATAGTTGTGTGACTAAGATGAAAGTGTACCTATGAGATTGTGATGGACTGTGAACTAAATTATGTGATTGTGAGACTAGATTGTATGGTTTGTTATGTATAAATGATTATGTGTCGTTTGTGTGTGAATCAGATAGTTATCTCATGGTACTATTTGATATAGTTTTAATGTACATATGAAATATTTTCTATGTTTCCGAAGGAGGTATCCAAACTTCAATGGTATTTTAGCCACATAAACAGGGATATCATGTGGTGAAAGTTAATGGAGGTTTCAACTGCACTTTCACTAGCTATCAATTTTTTAATAGATGTGTATGGAAAGCACCCTGACATACAATTACCAGAATAAAGATAGATATGTAATCTTGAGATAAAAAAGACTCTAAAAGTATTACTAATTTTAAAGTAAAAAAAACTCTGAAAGACTTATGTTTACGAGTATCATATAATTTTTTAAAAGAATTTATTTATTATTTTACGTACATATGAAAGTCTATATATAATATGTAATATAATTAAATTGTTTTAGTTTGATTATTTAATTATTTAAGTCCTTGAGTTTTTTTCTATATATGAATGAGAAATTATGTTTTATATAAATTATTATTATTATTTTGATTAATTTTATTTAGATTAACTTATATTTTTCATTTATATTTATAATTTTATTAATATTATGATTATTTTCTTTTAATATAAAAATAAATAATAATACAAGTAAAATATAAATAATAATTTTAAATTTTATTTTAAAAAAATAATTTATATATTAATAAATAAATTTTATAATTTTTATTTTATTATAATTTTTATAAAAAAAATATTCTCAAATAAATTTATATAAAATAAATATTTTACACATTTAAATATTTTAAATTTATAATATTTTAAAATTATTAATAATATATTGATAAAATTTTAATAATATAAATATAATATGTTAGCGATTATATTTTTCTGACTGATATGGCATACCTTAAATATTATATTACTAAGGTTTGGAGAGAGAGAGAAAAAAAAAGTGTAGGTATCACCGACTTTTTTCTCTCTAGCTCATGTGATACACGTACAATATTTGTTGTCCTTTCTGAGATTCCTGAGCAATTTGCAGATGAGAAAGTAAGGAAAAGTCTATAAAACCATCATGTTATGATTGTGATTTGAAAGAAGTGATAAAATATCTTAAATTGGACATAGTGATAAATATCTTTTGGTCGTTTTCGTTTTTTGGACACGCAAACACAACCTTATCTTTTTAATATGAAGGCCCAAATGTTGGAGACACAGGGACCTACCTCTTCTTTTAAAACTGAAACAGAAGCAGAAACATAGGAGGAAGAAAAGACCCCCCGCATAAGGAAGGGAAACAAAAATAGAACGAAGGAAACGAAAGCTACGGAGGTTTCTCTCTCTTCCATTTTTTCTTCTCTTCTATGCATTCTGTTATCTTCTTTTCTTTCCATGACAATGCTGTGATTTTGGTTTTTTTGAAACGTCAATGACAATTCTTTTTTCTATATACTTCAATATTGTTTCAGATATTTTTTTTTTTTTTTGTTTTATCTTATTCATCCTTATCCTTATAAAGTATTGGTATGTGTCTAAGTTTTTAAAATATTTATGTTTAATAAAATTAAAAAATATATAAATATTATTTTTTATAAACTTAAGAAAAATTATATTTTATTAAGTACTTTTAAAAAATATAAATTTAACGGTCTTATTCTTATTATATGTGTTGAGAGAGTTTTATTTGTATTGAATATGTATTAAGAGAATTTGTAATTTTATTTTCATAAATAAAAAAATATATGTTGAATAATAAAATATTTTATTAAGTATTGTTGAATGTAGGTTTTGATGAATAATAAAATATTTTTTTAATGTAAATTTTAATAAATAGTAAAATATTTTCTTGAATATTTTTTACGTAGATTTTGGTGAATATAAAATATTTTGTTGAATATGTTTGAATGTTGACCCTGAAATACTGAATCATAATACCTTATCTTGTATTTTTTTTTATTTGGGTGTATTTTTATGTGAAATATTATTTTTATGGATTGATATTCAATATTTTTTATATTATTTATAATCTTATATTTCCATGAAATTTAAAAAATGATATTTAAATTTAAATTTATATAATTACAGTTATACATTCATTATATTTATACATTTTTATATATTTTTTAATATGTATTTATACATATAATATCTATTATGCAGAATTCTTTTTAGAAAGAATATTACTTTAAAAAAAAAAACCTATATTAAAATATTATAGGTTTTTTTATTTTTACTTTTTACATAGAAAAAATTAAATTAAAATTTAAAATTTTACTAACATTTGTATATAAAAACAAAAAATTAATTAATTATATTATATATATATATATAAATATTTTTAAATGAATATTGTTGATATTATATAATAAGTTTGAATATAAAAAATATTTAAATAAAGGTATAATTTATGTGTTATTAAGTATATAAATATATAAAACACAAAAAATAAATATCATATATTATATTTATTTTTTAAAATATAGAAAAAATTATAAATAATAAACTTTTAAAATAAACTTAAATATTTTGTTAAAATAATTTTTTTTACTATATTAAAATAATATTTATATATAATGAAATTATTATATGATATATATATATTAAATATAATATTTAAATATATAATTTTCTTCAAATAATTATAATTAATATTCAATAATTATTTTTAATATAAAATTTTTTATTAAAAAATAATATTATGTATATTAAATTTTAATACTTATTATAAATAAAAACTAGAGTGTGATATTGTAAATATGATGTTATATATATATATATATATATATATATATATATATATATCATAATAAATTCATTTTATATATAAATATTATTTTATTATAATAATACAAATTTTATTTTTAATAAAAAAATTAATTTTAATTTTTAATTGTATTAATTTATAACAAATTTTTATATTTAAAGAAACTAAATATAATATAAAGTTGTATTTATATAATATTTAAAATACGATATTTTTATCAATATATATTAATAATTAATAATATATGAATGATTTTTTATCTAAATATTTTTTATATTTAAATTTATTAGTATTTATTTAAAGATATTTAGATATATATATATATTAAATAATATAATTAATTATATATAAAAGTATTAGTAAAGTTTTTTAATTTTTAATTTTTAATTTTTATTTTATTTTTTTATGAAAAAAAAATAAAAACAATTTTTAATAATTAAGATTAATACATATATTTAATATAAATAATAAATAAATTTAATTGATAAATAAAGATGAAATAAATTTAATTATGTAATTTTTTAAAAATAATATTATTTCAGTAAAGATGTATATTATATATATTAATTAGCCGTTGGTGTTGTAAATTTCCCTTACAAACTCTAATGATGAGAAAAGAACATAGACACCAATAACAAAGTCATGGGTGTCTTGCAATAAAAATGATGGAAGCTTGGAGAAGCTGTCTCCATCCTCTCCTCCAAGTCATGACCCTGCAAACTGATTCTGCAGCATCACCATGACATCAGTTTATTGTTTTCAGAAACAAGTAAGGGTATAAAGAGGTTTAAAGGAAAGAAGAATCTGCTTGAAAATTTTGAGTGTGTATTATTAGAGTTTATTATATTTTATTAAAGAAATATTAATATTTTTATTATTATAAATTTTTGTTACAGAAATTAATAGATTTTTAATATTTTTATAAAAAAATTATTTTTGAATTATTTTCAAATTAATTGATGGAATTATTTTTATTTTTTTATGTTTAAAGGTTTTTAAGATGAATAAATGAGTGTGAGTAGTTTTTAGTTTAAAAAATATTTTGAGTTATTATAATTGATATTAGAATTTTATTTATTGATATTAGGATTTTATTTATTTTTTTGACATGATATAATTAAGATTTTCACTAAACATATAAACATTTATGAGAATTAAAAATAAAATATCATAATTCAATTTTAATAATATTAATTTTTTAGTATAAAAATTATTATTTATAGGTAGTTAAAATATATTTTTTTTATACAAGTGATGGGAGGTGATTGAAGAGAATTAAAAATCTAACTTTTAATTAAATCAAGTTTTATTAAAAAAGAAGAAAGTGTAAAAATTAAAAGGTCATATGAGATTTAAAAAAAAAAAGTAAGAAAGAAATGAGAAAATAAAAAGAACACAAGTGTTACATTTAATTAATAAGTTTAAGATATAGTGATGAAGAAGTAAAAAATAGCGTAAAGATATTTTGATAAATTTTTAAACATTATCAATAATATGAAGTTGTTTGGATTTAAATTTTTCATACAAGAATAATATAAAAAAAAAAATCATGTCATTATTCTTAAAAATCTGAATTTATTACTTTAACTTAAGAAAATTTTAAATATCATTTTAACGTAATTATTGTATACTTTACAAACTCAAGTACAAAGAAGATTCATGAGGGAAGAAGGAATGATTGGAAGTGTTTTACAAACTAAACTCTATAATTACAAGAGAAAGAAAAAAGATTTAAAACTTTAACGAATATAGTAGAATATAAGAAGAGAATTCAAATCATTATCCTTTTCAATATTTACGCAAAGAGGAATCATTATTAATTTAAATATTAGAAAAGGTCCATTATATACTATAAAAATTGTAACCAATTAGGTTGTATTATAAAAAGAAATATCAAATTAAGGTTTAAGTAGTTTATCAACAAAATAAAAAGAAATTATTAAAGTATATATAAATATATTTTGTTATATATTTTTATAATAACATGATATATTTACATATATATTAATTTTAATATTATTTGTTAAAATTATGATTTTATATTATTTGTTAATTATGGTTTTATATTATATATATATATATATATATATATATATATATATATTCTAAGTGAAACACCAACTTATAATTTTATACAATATAATATAATAGAGTCAGTAAGAAAAAAAAAAATAGGAAAAATTTTTGGTCAAAATTGTAAATATATAACTTGTTAAACACTATTTATGAAGTATGGTAGAACTATTTTAAAAAATTCAAGATTTCTTTATGTTTTTGTTTTATTTATATATATAAAGATAAAAAAAATAAGTTGGATAAAAAAAAAATAGAAGAAGAAATTTTAATTTTATTATAATACAATTTAAAAAAATTTAGAGAATCTTTCCATCATAAATTGATAGAATTGTAATAAATAGATATGTTATTTTGTTAAAATAAATAATAGAGTGAGAAAAAAAATTATATGAAAACATATTTATAATTTTTATTCTTCTTTAAAAAGAAGATAAAAATATTCATAATCTATTCGTTAGAAAAATATAAAACCTAAATTTTAAGTCCTAAATTCTCAATCAAATTATTTTTTAAAATAAAATAAAAATTTAAAGTAAATTATTATCATACCGAATAATTTTACTATAATAGAAAAAAAAAAATTAAAGTTGAGAATTTATTCTTTAACCGTAATAAAAAATTTTTGGAAATGAATAAGGAGTATTATAAATATGTTTTAATATTAATTATTAAAATTTATTATAAAATACTATTAGAATTTCCATACATATAAATTTTTAGTATAAGATTTAATGAGTTGTTTTAAATTTTTTTTATAGTTAATTTTATTTTTAAATTATTTTCAAATTCATAAATAAAATTATTTTTAATTTATTATAATTTTTTGTATTTAAAATTCATTTAAATAAATAAAAGAGTATAAACAATTTCCAACTATAAAATTGTTTTGATTTTTTTCAAACCATTGGATAAATGTTGACCGTGATAGCAAAATTCTATCTCTTGGTTTCTTGGAATTCTTCATCACCTTGAAATTCTTCGTCTCCTTGGAAATGTCATAGATGGTCACGTGAACATGCAGATTTTTTTTTTTTTCATCTTCACCTAATTATCTTGTTATATAATATCATCCATGGAAGAACCTAAACTATACTCAATTTTTTTAACTTATTTTATTAATTTAATATAATAATAAACTATAAATATTTGTAAAAAATTTCATTAATAAATAAAGTTAAATGGTTATTATACTGAATCTTGAATTTAATCAATAATAAAAAATTTCAATGTAATATTTATTATATAAAATATTACAAAAATAATATTATTTATTTATAAATTATTTTTTATAAAAAAGAATAATTATTTATTAAATATTTTTTATAAAATTATTTTTATAAAGTTTTTCATAAATTTATTTATAAAATTTTTTTTATAAATTTTCTGTGAAAAATAATTTTTTTATTAATCTTTTATTTATAAATTTATAGTTATAAAAATTTTATAATAAATTTATAGAAAAATTTGTATTTTTTATTAATTTTAAATATTACTTATAGCATAAGAAATATCATTTATTTTTAGTAAAATATATTGAAATTAATTAATATACTATTTTATAATTAAATATATAATATTTTATTATATAATAATGTTAAAATTCTTTAATGATTAAATATTTTATATAATATTTAATATTTTATCATATAAAAAATTTCAAATATTTTTGTATAATTAATATTCATTGAAATATTTTCAATTTGAAATCTCAAGATTATTTTTTTAATATTTTAAATAATAATTAAAAAATATTAGCAAGTTTAAATAAATATTTTTTATAATTTTTGAAAATATTTAAATAATAATAATTAATTAATATTTAAGAAAAAATATTTTAAAATTATATTAAATTTGGCACTAACATTATAAGTTATTAATACCAAAACGATTTTAAAACTATATAAAAAAAAGACTATTTTTATAGAAGAACTTTTCCTAATTTGTGGATTCAAATTTAGTTTTGAAAAATATTTTCAATATTTTTTTAATTTATTTTAAATAAATTATGATTATGACTTTTTATTTTTTATTCTTACACCTAAGAATAAATGCATCCATGCATAAATGCATGCACGAAATACTTAATATAAATGTTGATGTTTTCCATCTGGCCTGATATAAATGTTGGTATTGTGTAGCATCCATGTCTATTAATCACTTAATGGCAACCAAGCGAGTGCTTCACATGAATGGCGGTGTGGGAGAAACAAGTTATACAAAAAACTGCTTACTTCAGGTATCATCTCCTTCTTCCATCAACCTTATACAAAGGTTTCATGTACTTTTATTATTTAAACTTTTTTGAACTTTTGATTTTTAATTATTCTGATGAAAATTTTGTCTAGTTTTATCCTCTGAATTGTTTCTGTCTTAATATTTTTCTAACCCAAATCAAATTTGCTGCAGAGAAAAGTGAAAATGAAAGTGAAACCGATTCTTGAAGAGACTGTGAAACAGTTGATCTCCAACATAACTTCTGAAAGCTGCTGGAGAGTAGCTGATTTGGGATGCTCCTCAGGGCCAAATGCACTCTCATTTGTGTCAAATATGTTAAACATCATCCATAATGCTAGCTTTAGCTTAAACCAGAGTGTGCCTAGTGTATTACAAATTTACCTCAATGATCTCTTTTCAAATGATTTCAATTGCGTCTTCAAGTTAATTCCTGAATTCTACCAAACTATACACGAAGAAGAAAGAGACAACTTTGGAAGATTCTTTGTTCATGCAACACCAGGGAACTTCTATGAGAGGCTTTTTCCTGATGATTATATCCACTTCTTCCATTCCTCCTACAGTCTCCATTGGCTATCTCAGGTACTGTTCCAAATTAATCCAGCATTCCAAAAATCATTATTCTATGAATATATATATATATATATATATATATATATATATATGTCTGTCTATTTAAACAGTAGAATATCAGTAGTGATAGATGATTTCATTTGAAAATAACAGTTATTTCATTCAATTAAAACTTTGACACACGTGTACAGAGAAAAGTGCAAGCTCAAGCATTTAAAGTCACAAATGTTTACTAGCCTAATTCCATTTTATATCTGGGTTTTTAATTTGAATAAGTTTCCATCGGAAATTTCATAATTTAAGAAAATTATTAAATTGAGTTGTTATCAATTCTAATGGTTTTACTTTTCAAATGTTTTGTTTAGAAAAAAACTTACATTTATTAAATTTTAATTATTTTTATTTGAATAGAGTATTTCAATTATTATTAAATAAAATAAATTACTTTGATATTAAATAATATTTAATAATTCAAAAAATATTATTAAGTGATATTTTTTAGTTAAAGATTATTTTTTGTCAAAATCTCAAAAAGATAAATGGGATTGATAAGATTTTTTTAATGACATTTACCAATCATAATTATTCAACTCAGACAGGTATATTTTTTTCAACATTCAATCGAGCTTATTTTTGGATATCAATTATCGATAAGAGACATGCATATACGAGAGAGGAAAGAATATAAAAACTTTTAAATTCTTTAAGATAGAATTTGAAATTTTATAGTTTTACATAATTAAATTCATAAATTTGTACAATCTCACACAGTTTTAATTTTAAGTTTCTTACTTAAATAAGTTATTTTATTATAAAGTATTTCAAATTATTGAATTGATGATATGTATCAGGCACCAACTTCGAGCAACATAGCTGAACCACTGAACAAGGGAAATGTTTACACAACAAGGGCAAGCCCTCCTGCAGTCTATGAAGCATACTCGAAGCAATTTGAAAAGGATTTTAAACATTTTCTTAAATCACGCTCGAAGGAACTAAGGTCGGGTGGTATTATGTTACTTACGTTCATTGGTAGAGAAAAATCTCAAAAAATTAGTAATCCTTGGGGGCTATTTGGAATGGTACTCAACGACATGGTCCAAGATGTAAGTCTATCAGGTTTGATTAATGCATTATAACACTTCAAAATAGCAGTCCAATTTAAATAAGAGACTTTAGACAGCAATGGGAAAATAAAGATGTTTTATTTGAATTCCTATTGAAGATTTTTATGATTTGTTTAGGGTCTGGTTGAAGAGACAAAATTGGACTTCTTTGATCTACCTCTTTATGATCCTACTCCTGAAGAAGTTAGAAAAGTGATTGAAGCAGAAGGATCTTTTACCCTTCAAACATTGAAGACTATCAATATAGGTTGGGATGCAAACCTTCAAGAGGAAGTTGATGATGCTATACTTGATGCTAAAACCAGAGGAGAGTTCATAGGTAAGTCATTAAGAGCTGTGTTTGAACCTCTCTTTTCAGCTAACTTTGGCGAAGATATCATGGATGAATTGTTTTCCAGATTTGCAAAGATAGTTTCCCAACTCATTGATCTTGAGTTGGAGCCTTTGGAGTATACTAATGTGATAGTGTCTATGACCAAAGACTCTTGAAGGTATTTGGGCTCCGTTATGCATGATCAAAGTTTTTGAATGATTTTGTTACTTGGGGCTTGGTTAATGGTATTTCCACTCATTATATTTAGTTGAATTTTCTTGTAACAACAAGCAACTTTTGCCTTGTGTGTTGTCTTCTAGGTATGTAAAGTTTGGTCTACTTTGAATCCTGAATAACCATATTGTGTTCTAATTTGACTTCAATAGAAATGTTTTGAACTCGATAAAAGTCAGATTATGGATTTGATTCAAAGCAGATGGAGCAATGCCTGCTCTTTTTCTCGTGTATGAATGTAGTTATCCTAAAAAATACATAGAAAGTAAACTCAAATTATGAATGTTGAAACTTAAGTAAACCCAAATTCACCGTAATGGAGACGTATTTTAACCTTCAAAAATATTATAATCAACACAAAATTAATCTAAGTAAATAACAAAGTAATTAAGTAATTAACAAGCTAGTCACGAGACCCAAAAAGATTTCACACCTGTCCTCCAAACTACGAGCATTAACTTCTCTTTCCCTCTAGAAAAAAAAAAATTACAGTAGCAAACCATACACAACAAAAAACTAGATGTGAAGCTGCAAGTTACATGAACATTCACCATGGCTAAGCATAGGTATGGTGCCTGGCAGACCTACAAAACAAAAAGGAACAACATAATGTACCAATAAGTGCAGTAAATAAAAACAAGAAATAAAGACAAGCAGAATGGTCACGTGCTTTCATCAATTAATTTGGTTTAGCATTTGGCACTTTTGAAAGAGTAACAATATACTAAGGTTTGAAAAATTGTTCTGCTCTTGTTTTCTTATTCTACAAATAATTACATTGTTTTCACTCTTATCCTTATTTTAACTCCCACAACCACAACCAAAAAGTTGTTTTCATCATTTGCTATGCAAACCTCAAAACAAAATCTTGTCTAAAAAGAAAATCAAAAAACATTTCTTAAATAAATCAGGCCAAGGAACTTTCACTTCTCATCTTTTGTGAAAGCTTGGTTTCAATCCCAAAGTCCATGAGTAATGAAGAACATTTGCTACAAGAGATCAATCCTTAAATGAATTTTCGTATTCTCTCTATGTTTATTTAACTGTAGAATTTTTGAAAGATTTTTTGTTTCTATTTAACTGTTACTTTTAAGTTCAAGACAATATTAATTACTCTTTTATCATTTATACCCCTACACTTCACTTAATCTCTAATTAGTTTACATATATATACTTGTGATGTAGAAATAAAAAAGATAAAATAGAACATCTTATAAATATTTTATTAAAATTAAAGAAAATTATTGTATTTCTTGGTTTCTCCAAAAGAATCTTAATCTATACTTAAAGAGAAACAGATGAAGTATCTTAAAGATTTATCTTTAGCTTTTGGTTGGAAGATATCTTGGCATTAAAATTGAATGTGTAGCACAACAATGCAGTGGGCATCGACCATACCAGTATCAGCTAATACCATTCACAAGATTATGTACCTATGGAATCACTAATTTACTATAGAGTTTGATGTTAGGACACGGGATATTCCACTTCCACATGGTAGAATTATTATCTGCTGTTTTCATTTTTCTTGTAATTTGAGGATTCACAGAAAGAAGATGAATCATTTTGATTACCTATTATACTCTTGATTTGCTACTTCACACTTGCACAGATTTGTCTGAGTAATAAAAAATATTTAAATTCACAAAGATATAGCATATTGTGATTCAATACAGTCGTTCCAATTTGACTAAATAAGGTTGTCTTACAAGAACAAAATTCCAAACTATAGGCAGTTTCTATTCTAAATCTAGAATTTCTTTCCCATACCTGCCCTACTTCCACTGGCTTTTCCCAGAAAAGCTAATGAAAATATAGAAGGTGGTATCACCATGCCTTTAGCAAGGTAAACGGAGCTAAATAGCAGGTTGGAAGCATATGTTTTAAAAGCAACAACAAGAAACAAACAAGACACCAAAAGTATATTTTCTCATCATCTCCAATTACCACTAATTAGGCAGCTAACCAGCGACTGAAAAGAAGTTTGTGTAACAATTCAATCTTTTCAATTTACAAAAATCTGGACGAACTTTTCTATAAAAACTTCTAAAAGAGAATAAAAAATAAATGAAATAAAATTTTCCATAAGTCAAATTTAACTTATACACAAATTAAGAGAAACTATACAAGAGATTCTACAAATTAGCTTATGCTTAAACTAATTTTAACTTATAAAAAATTCATTGCACTTTGTCTACTTATTTTTCGTTCCTAGAAATTCTTTTGGGCACTACTAGAACTCTTCATATTTCCTGATATTTTTCCAGCAAATTTTTTGTGGATCTTACAAAACTCACATGGAAATTTACAGGAAATTCATTTCCTACAAATACAGAAAATTCACATAAAAAAATGACATGAATATGAACAATTCTAGTAATAGGAGAAGTTTGTCCAAACAAACAAATCAAGCATAGGATATCATGGTGAAAGAGGTGTATTGGAAGTATAACCATGAAGTGTATGTTGCAGAGCTGTGCACATTTAATTAAAATGAATTAAAATAAGCAAGAGAAAATTGGAATTGATAACTTTTCTTTGGTTTATCTCACTTTTTAGACTTAACCTAAATGATCCAAATCAATGGGATCACATTCACCAGCCTATCCAAAAGTTATTATACTGTTACCTATTTCAAAACCACAATGAAAACTCTATCCGTAGATAATTAAGAACAGTACAATTGAATCAAAAGTTATTGAAAATTAGGCCAGCACATTGTCTTATTAATTGCTCCTCATCTATCTTTTTCTAGTTAGATAAACTTATTTAGCCCTCTACAAGTATTCCACTAGGTAAGGGGAAGAAAGCAGCATAGAAGAGATCAAGAGAATATGTAAATCATGTTAAACTTTCATATTCAAGGATTACAGGCCAGAGGACCCTCTACCATCTAGACAGGGATAATTTATTTTTTTCGATATTGATAAAACCCAAAAAAAAAAAAAACAACAATCGGTTATGCTGCTCCACCTTTGTGTCTGAAGAAAACTAGCTCTATATTCTATAAATGTATACATTTACAAATATTTAATCTTGTAAACAGTAAATATGCTTCTTAGACATTTGGGTAATATTTATTTGCGAGCATTTTTGTTTGAAGCATAAATTATTTAATTTGTATATCAAAATTTCAATACAGTAGCCATGCTAGTTTTCTATCTGACTATAGTGGTTTTGGGGTTGGCCACTCAATGCCACTACTTGAGATAGATATCTATGAACCAAAGCATGACAGAACAAAATAAAACTATTTAAGAAATAGGTTGTCTTAACAGAACCATGTTATTTACAGCATAACCACTTTAATTTGTGTAAAACTAGTATGATTAGTTATGGTAATTTGGGTCTTATTCTTGGACTGGAGAAACTAACCTTTCACATTTTTAGGCACGAACCAAATTAAGTTTGCTTAAGAATCCTCCTTCAATTCATCGGAATCAGAGTCACTTGCATTATAACCTAGCAAGGATGCATCAAACAAGTACGGTCACACCATTAAATTACAGAAGAAAAATGAAGCTGCAGATAATAACAACAGAGTGAGGATTTACCTGGGTGCTTATCACCTACTTTCCAAACCGAAGACCTAGTCTTTGATGCTTTGGTCAGCCAAACTCTTCCCTTAATTGGCAACAAAGGAAATCAGTAGGAAACCAGAAGTCAACAAAAATTAACGACATCCACAGATTGTTAATTAATATATGATAAAAATCAGACCTTGCTAGATTGTTAACTAATCTATGATAAAAATCAGACCTTGCTCTTTATATTCAACTAACTGCCCATAGAATTTCTACATTTCATATTACAAACTATTTATGTGCACTTCTATTATAGTACATATCAATGAATTTTAATATACTATAACAAAGAAGGGTGCTATATTATAGTAAGAAACAATCCCAAACAAATTGCAGGAAAACATGAATTCACTGTTTTATAGAATAACTCCGAATTTTATACTGGTGTTTGATGGAATACATGTGTGGATAAATATAGTTATGTATGAACCAAACAGATTCATTCATATTTACCGTGCAATTAGTGTCATCTAGCATTTTCCTATAACAAAACTCATACTCCCCACCTAAAAACTCAAGTTGTTACTCAAACTCATTCATGATAAATCTTTCTATAATTTCATTCTTGATGTCCGTACACAGGCATCTATCTATCCAATTACAGTTTACTAGCATGCATTTGGGACAGATCCTCCATTCCTCATATACTAACACATATATTAAAACCAAACAAAATGAGACCTTTTTTTTTAAGTAGTACGCAGCTTCCTGTTCTCTTCTCAAGCAACAACACATTGAAGAAGAAAAAAGGAATGCTAGCAACACACTCCTTCTAATAAATACCTTATTGATTAAAATTTATTAGAAATTACAAATTATGAACTTACAAATTTTTTGCTTTTCAATAAATTACAACCAATGACGAAGAGTGTGATTAAAATGAGAGTTTAATAGTCCAGCGCTCTTCTAAAGTAATCAGAAATTACTTCTTATCGGCCAACAATGTTGTCATACATACCATATTCAACTGAATGAGAGTATAAAATACTTTATACTGTAAATATAGTTAAACTACATTCTTAAACAAAAAATGTGTTAGAGATTTCGTTGCTAGAATTTCTCAAAACTAGTAACAACAATAAGCAGCGTTGAATTGTTTAACTACTAATTAACTTTAGACTACCAAAATCTAACACCACCCCAAGTCCCAACAAGCCCTAATCCAGTGAAACCAAGGTATGTTCATAGAAAAAGACAGAGAAGAAAAACCACCCACCTTCTGAGCATCTCGGGGAACCCCATAGCCACTGTAGTACATCTGACCCACCAACACTTGCATGTTTATGTCCCCTGCCTTAGCCTCTTTCAGAGCATCTCTGAACCACCGCTTCACACAATCTGCCACCACCTCTGACAATGGCACGCGACCACTCCTTTCTCCCCCAACGGAACTCTCCATGGCTCCTTTCAAACACTTTCAACTTCAAGCGCAAAACGTGGTCTCAGTGTTCAAGTTTTAGTTTTTTTTCTCTTCTTCTTTTTGTAAGACCCTAAAGAATCGGACTTTTCTGGCACCAGAGTTGAAAAGGGTGAGTCTTTCCCCGTATATTGATTGTTAGAGAAAAATCATGGGTGTTTCCCAGATTGAATTAAAACCCAAAATTACACCAGAATAACAACAAGGGGTTTCGAAGTGCTTACCTTTTCCCCCTTTTATTCGGGGTGGTTTTGAGTCTTCTGCGATGCTATTTGAAGATCATCTTTGGTTTCAACGATAAGGATTTGTTTGAATCGAAAAATTATAAATTCAGAAAGTGGAAGAGAGAATGAGAAATTAAAAAAATAACAAAAATAAAGAGGTTTAGAGAGAGAAGTAGATGAGGAAAAGCAAAGTTGGTATTTGTTTGTCGAGCAACAACATTTCCATGCGTTTACGTGGGCGTCTATGTTTTATACGACCCGATTTTATTATATTAAGAGCTGTGAATTTAGGTTATAAAGTAAGTTGAATTGAGATGGAAAGATTTTTAATGTTTCTTACAGTCAGGTAAAATAAATATGATTAACTAAATTTAATCGATGGACTAAATAAATTAGAGATAAATTGATTTATGACTTTTTTTTTAATAATTTAATTTATCTTTATTATGTGATTATAAATTTATAAATAAAATATTTTAGTGAGTCAATTAACTTAATTTATTAATATTAATGATTTAAAATAATTAAAAAAATAAGACTTATATTTAAATAAACCAATTCATCTAATTCATCCTATTTTAGTAAAATTGTAAAAAAAAGTTATTCATAAAAAAATTGAATCAAATTAAACTGATTCATTTTTTATTCAAAATATTCTAATTATAATTGGTCAACTCTTAATTTATTGAAATTTTTCTTAAATATTTTTTAAAATCTTAAATAGTCTTTATTATAAAATATTTATCATACTAAATTTATTTATTTATTTCAAATATATTTAATTTAAAATATTTATCAAACTAAATTTATTTATCATAATTAAAATTTGACTTTCTAGAAATTGAATTTGACATTATTTTTTTTTATATTTAATACTTAAAATATAATTCAAATTCAGTTTTACGAATCGAATTTTGAATTATTTTTTAATTTTATTTATAAAACTTTATTAAGAAAATAAATAAATATTTTTTTTTACTTTTTAAGAAAAAAATTGGAATTCGATTCTTATAATCAAATCTAATTCAGTCAATATTTTAGTTTTGAATCTATTTGAGTAACTTGTTTTCAAAATTATGTATATTTGAAAAAAAAAATCTCATTTATTTAAAGATTTAATTGCTTATTTCATATACAAACTTCCTCTTTTATATTCTCAAAATAAAATATTCCATCTAAACTTTAACATATATTAGATTTTAACATTTTAGTTCTTTCCGCAAAAAAAAAAAAAATGATATTTTCAGAGATAAGAAAAATAGAAATAGTTTTAAAAATGCTTTTTATTTCTATAAGATAATTGTATTTTATTTTATTTTTTAAATATATTTATTTGACTTTTTATTTCTGAAAAAAAATTGTTTGATACTATTGTTTTGGTTATTATATTTTATTTATTTTGATTAAATTCCTTTTAAAAATATTTGAGAGGAGTTAAGAGTAAATAATTTACATTACATGAAATAAAACATAATAATAAATTAAAATAAAGTCATAAAAATAAAAAAGAAAATACTTACCAAAATCAAAGCCAAACAAAATAATCTTACAAATAAAAAAAACATATATATAAGAAAAATATATTTAAGTCTTAATACGTTAGAACTAATATAGAATATTTTATAGATATTAAAAAGAGAACAAAAATTTTCAAAAAATACTAAATAAGTAATTAAGTCTCATTTAAATATTTCCTCTGACGATAATTCTATTAGCTCACTTGATGGAAGCTTTTTAATTGATAACTATTAAATTATCATTAGAAATTCAACATCAAACTATTTGGTGTAAGATTCATGCTTAAGTTTTGACTCAATTATTTTAAAATTGGAAGAAAATTTATAAATAAGTAAAAGTTTTTAATTACTCTTATTTTACTAATTTTAAAAATTATTCTTTCTATTTTTTTCTAATATTTTAAATTTTCTTTTAAATGTTTCTCAAATTTTTTTTTAATATTTTTCATTTAATTTTTATTTATTTAAAGATTTTTGTGAAAGGTAAAATAATTTTCTTCGATCAAAATCTTAATTTAAATAAGTTTTAATTTCTTTTAATTTTTAGATATTTTATTGTTTAGGAATTTAAATTTTTTATTCAATTTTAGAAATTTCTAACTTAAATCCATAATAATTTAAACAATTTTGTATTTAAGGTCTTATAAAATAAGATAGAATATTTTTATTTATTTTAAATTGGGGAAAAGTTTGGTTTATAGATAAAGAAAGTTAATTAAACTTTTCTTGTATTTTAAGTGTTTGTTAAAAATATTCTTGTATATATGCAAGTGTGATTGGTATGAGATCATTGTTTTTCTTGAGTTATATGTTGAGGAAAATAGATCTTACTACATTGATGGTTTATATTGTGCCATAAATTGTATGTGAGATGAAAAGTGATTGTGAAACTTGATTTTAGGCTAATTTTAGTCTATTACATAGGGGATCATTGCTTGAGTGATCGATTTTTGCTTGAACGATAATTCCTAAATGTATTCTCAATGTAATTTTTGTTTGAGCAATGAGAATCTCACTTGAACGAAAAATATGGTTTACTCTCGAGTTCATTTTTGCTTGAGTAAAGAGTTTTCACTTGAGTGACTATGATGGTGAAAACTCTACTTATTAAAATCAACCTTCCAAACACTTCTCAATTTTTCTACCAATTGCTTCTCCTTATGATTTTTAATTGGACAAAAATTTAAAATCCTTTTATGCAACTTCCAATTTTCATCAATGAAATGTGCATAGATAACTTATATTTTGTACCGAAGTCCAACAATTAGTTGTGAGACTTACATCTTGATTTTAATGAGTAAATGTAACATCCTTAAATTTAGACATAAATTTTATTTGTATGTTAGATTAAAATTAATAAAAATTATTATTATTATTTAAAAAAAATGAGGTTAAAAAAAAAGAAAAAAAATGAAATAAATAAATAAATAATAAAAAAGAAAAAAAAAATAGAAAGGAAAAAAAAATATATATATATATATATATTAGGATAAAAAAAATAATAATAAAATATTAAAAAAAAAAAAAAACTTGGTTTACGCGGTTCCTTTCTCTCTCTCCACACGTTTCTTTCTTCTCTCGCCACGTGTCATCTTCTTCTTTCTCCACGGTTCTTTTTCTTCTTCTCTCTCTCCAATTTCATTTTCTTCTTCTTCCTGCAAGCTTAATTCTTCTCCTTCCTGTTTCAAAAAAAAAATTTCAAGCCTCAAATCTTAGTTCATTTCCTCAATTTCTCTTTAAATCAAGGTAGTTTTACTTAAATCTAAGCTTTCAATTTCATTATTACCGATTCAAATTTTAGATTAACAGTAGTTTTCTTGATTTAGGAAGAATTGAGTATTAAGGTTCTCAAATCTTCTCTGTTCTTGTGTATTGCGAGTTTTTAAGGTAAGGGGAGTTTATTCCTTTGTCTAATCTGCAATGTATAATGTTTTATGAGTTATTTCTTATTTGTATGTGTTTGATTTTGAAAATGGATGGTTAAATCATTAAAAACCTCGAAATTTTTCACTTCCTTGTAAGAATCCGCTGAGCACAGCTTAGAACTCGTCTTTAGAACAAATCCGCTCAACGAAGGCAAATTTCGCTGAGCGCACTCAAAAAAAAATTAAAAATTACTATTTGCACCCCCGTTTTACTATTTGTATCCTATTTTCCTATTTTCACCCTCAAAATGATTTTTTATTGTTATTAAATAATATTTGAAGATGAGGAGTTGGAACTAACTACCTGGAGGGTAGGAAAGTTATGAGATTTGGACAATAATGTCATTTCAAGTTTAATTTCCGTGTGAATAAGCTACAGAGATACAATGGGGTATAGTTCAGGAAGGTTTGATAACTTGGGGAAATGAGAGTGTGGCGGAGTGGTCCATGCCGTGATGTACACAATGTGCAATGGGAACTGCCGCAGGCCTCACACTCCATTACCCGACTGAATCGCTGACTATGCTTTTTGGCAAAGGGGCTTGTGCACACACGTTGTATCCGTGGGGCGTATTGCCAACCGGCAGCTATCCACACCGACGTAAGGCCAATGTCACCTAGGTGGTGGGGTTGACAACAGGATCCCACAGTACCTAGAGTACCGCAACTAATGTGATCACAGTATGAATGATGATGTGAGTGGGGTATATGACTGGCGTACGTGATAAGAGATTATAAGAGAATTTAAATAATGATGTTGTGGAAAGATGACAAAAACTTATTTGAAAATGTTAGAAAATCGATATCTAGAGAATTTTATTAAGGTATAATTTTCAATTACATAGCTCATTTCTTTTATTCAGATATTCATTTCCATAATTCTTAAATATAAATGTTTTATCCTTGTTGGAAAAATATGATGAGGAAGAAACTCACCCTTACAACCAATTTTTCAGGAAATTATGTAAGAAGATTCGTGAGGTACTCATCTCTTAGATGAGAATTTGATTGGTAGGACAAATCTTGCTTCTTCTTGTTGATGGGGAACCTGCTCTGAGTATAGGGATTTATATTATTATATATGTATAAATAAAAATTTTTATACTTTAACCTTATGATATATTTGTTCAATAATAAGAATAATTGTGATTATTTTGTGATTTTGAAAGATAGGTTCCTTAACCATAGTATTATTTTGTAATGTCTAAATATTACTATAAATAGTATCTTTCTCAGAAATAATTAAGTTATTGTAGAAATTATATAAATTTGTCTTAATTTTCTTGAAATGAATAAACAAAATATTTAGTTTCTATAATCATAATATAATTTCATACCATATATTATTTTATGAATAATGCTCAACTTATTTCTGAAATTTATTATTTATCCTGAAATTTATTATTTATAGATTTAATTTAGTATTTATCAATCGTATTTAAGTTGAGTTAAATAATTATTAAATATTTTCTTTTACTAAATGGATCTTTTACATCTATTTTATTTTAAGTTGACCATTGACTAAAAAAAAATCTTGAAATATTATTTATTTGTTTTATTATTTAAAGAAAATTATAATATTAAGAATAATTATTTGAGGTGTTACAGTAAACATATTTTTTCAACTTACTTTTTTTCATTAAGGTAAAGATTCCAACAATCCCTAGCAATTGAAATCCTCCAAGGAATTGAGAATTTAGGTTGTAAGATACTCATAAAAGAACGAAATTCTTCCTCATCAACAAATATAAAATGTAACTCATCCACAATTATCATCCTAGCTAGGGTTCATCTACATCATTAACATTAAAATGAACACTAGTAAGGACACTTCCAATTTCATTCTCATTTTCTTTTGTCACTTATTTAAATATAAGGATGTTCGAGAAGGATGATTTGTTTCTTTGGAAAAATTTTTACATTTATGCAACAAATGGTTTATAATATTACTTGTACCATTTTTATGAGAGTCTACAACATAATCTTTACTACACCAATTACATTTAGCTCTAGAGGTCCCATCAATTCTTGAAAAATGATTCAATACTAAGATCTAACCTACAAGTTTTCTTTTACCTAGATCTCCAACATCATTATTCAGTATTGGTCTTTCTACTTTTTTTTCTTTTTCTTTCATCTTTTTCAACATTAGACCATCTCTCTTTATTCAAATCTTGTTGTTCCTTCATATTTATTAGTTCATTTGAAGTCTTATTAGATTGAGTAATTTGATTATTTTTAGCCTACAACATAGATAGAAAAAAATGATTTCAACATGAGTACAAAACATTTGTCACCCACCGTGGGGTCTAATGAAACACTTCCGGACTCCTCCCAATCAACATATCATTTTTTTGTCTCTTCTATCAGTAGTTTGAAAAAGTAATCACAACAATGTCTTTCCCTTGACATTGGGCTCTATTTAGAGGTCATTCGCTTCTTCTTAAAAATTATGGACAACTAATGTTGCACACTTTCTTCTCAAATGCTACTTCTATCACACCTTTACACAGAATTTCATAAGTAGAATCGTAGAGTCAATTGAAGATTCTAACCACACCGTTATTTTAGATCTCATTTCCATTCAAACACTTGAAATTTGAGTTTCATTCTTTGAAACCATTTGTCATTTACCTAATTGCCTTTATTACCTGAACACTTGAAACTATCCTCTACAATTCAACTTTACAAGACTACAAGCTTCTTGGTCTTCCGTGGAAGCGTCACAAGTTTAAGAACCTTTGAAACATGTTCTAGTTGTATTTAGTGTCAAAGTTTGAACATGGAAGGTTAGGAATACTATATGCAAACACATGCACATGACACACCAAAATAACAACAATGATGTAGTTGTAGTTTATGTTGTTTGGATAAATAGTTTAAGCAACTCCACACAACAACAAGATGTTCCAAATGAAGAGATATGAAATTTTACTTAGAATAAAAGGTTGAAATAGTAACTATTACTTAACTTAACTCATGAGCTTCTCTTTCGTCCGAGAATGATAAAGAAAACAGGATGAAGGTGACACCAATAACAGATGTGATTATGGAATTCATGAGATACATTAGAATCTTTATTATCTATATCATTATTTTAGATTGATTTAAAATCATTATATTTACATTTCAATATCCATCAATTAACATATAATCGATACAAGTATTGTTGACCACCTCATTATTGTTAATCACCTCATTATCAACTTTATTTTTGTAAAATTAATTTTTTTCACGTCTCTTATAAAATTATTTTTATCTATATAAGAATTAATTTTCTATGTATACTGAAAAAATAATCTTATAACCATTTCTAAATTATGTAACTGAAATTAATATTTTATTTTAATATTTAATTAATGATTTTTTCTTATAACTTAGATTAGGATTAATTTTAAATCAATCAATATTAAATTCCTGTAAATTTCTCTAAGTTAAAAAAATATTTTCAAATAAATATATTGAATTCCTAGTTCAAACATAAAATAATATATTTATTCAACATCTTATCGCCTACATAATATGTAATAAGATTTTTTTTTTTTTTGTGTACTAAAAGATATTTTAATGTTGAAAATCCATTGTTTCACCACATTCGTACACAAGAATTATTACTTATTTTTTAAAGTGTAGGTTCTACTAAGTAGAGAAGATTCAATTTAACTATTAACTATTTATAAAATAGATGTAAGTATTAAAAAAAAATCGTTATTCTTATTCTGTTTTGAGTATTGAGAAATGGTTTTTTTTTTGGGACTTTATACAAGGAGAGAAGAAATATTTTAGTCAAGTTGACTGCATAAATCTTTAAGATTAGGGTCATAAAAGTATCTTATATATATGCAACTTGGTTCATCTTGTTTTTTGGTCCAGTCTCTTGTTAGTGATGAGCTGGCAAACTTTCTTATCTATGATAAAGAAATCAATCTTAACAAAAACAGTTCATTATAATAATTTTGTGCTCAATAAAAAACTTCTATCTTTCTTCTAAAGCTCTTATCTTCTCTATATCTTTTCTCAGTTTTTCAGCAACAGACCAGGTTATGGAAGATAAAATGTTCATAATATAATCCAGATTAGAAGCCTTGAAACTACCCATCTTAAGAACTATCTACTTAATTTTCTTTTAATCAAAACTTAAATGATCCACATGTCTATTCCCCTTCGGAACTCCCAAATGGATTTCAAAACTGAAGATGATATTTGAAAATTATTATAATACTAATAAATCTTGATTTAAGTCTAAATTTCAGATTTTAAAATTTGAGATAACACGGATGTAAATATAACTTATTTTTATAATTTAATTCTATCTTCAATTTCAAAAAGTCTTACATAATAAATTGGAATATTTATTTTTATACATAAAAAATTCTCTTATTATATTTTATTTTATTTACCGCGACTATTTTAATATACTTTATGTTGTATTTTTTATTATATTCATAAACTTCTAGAGGTATAACTTCAAAAAATACATTTTCGAGAATGTATGACTGTGTTTTCTGTTTTCCAGTCTTTAAACACTATTTTATAAGCCAATTTTCAAAACTACTTTTTGGAGAGTTGGGTTAGAGGAAATGTGACAAAATAAAGAAAAATGAGTAAAAAAATTGAAGGTGGAAAACTAAAACACCTTCAAAATATTTTAATTTTATTAACTAAAGAGAGATATTTCTTAAAATAGTTTGCAAAAGTTATTTACTAAAAATATATTTATCAGTTAAAATATAAAGTAATTTACTTTCAACTATTTGTAGTATATATCCATTACAGAGTGAAGTAAAAAGATGTTCTTTAGATCAACTTGAAAAAATGATGTTGATAAAATCATAAGAATTATAGTGAAAAAAAAGAACATAACCCAAGTCTGAGACAATAATAAATAAGTAGCTGGTGTTTCACATGATGTGGACCGAGCCTTAATGATGCGGTGCTTGGAAGTTGAAAAAAATGAAAGTTGTACAACGGTGCGGTACCTGTCGCAGATGGGGCTTAATTTATTGCTATCACTGTCTCTCTCAAATTTTGTATTTCCAACCCATCATTTCAACTTGTAAAAAATTTAATGTTAAAAAATATCAGTCAATTTAAATTTAAAAGAAAAAACTAAAAATTCTGTTTTGTGTAAAATATATTAAATATAAATATATTACTAAATTTAATTTTTTATTTTGATTAAAAAGTGAACAAACATTTATGCTCCTAAGTTTTCTCTAATAATGCAAGTTCTAATAACTATACAAAAAAATATCAATAAACTTTTTAAACGTGACCGTAATTAATCAATATTTCCTTCTAACCTATGCGCTAAAAACACTACTCTATCGGGTATCCTTTTTATTTTTCTTTCAAATATTTTACACAAATAAAATAAAATAAAATTTCTTGGTTTTAATAATATGTAGTTTCTTATTTTACTCGTTTACGTGTGTGTGTATATATATATATATATATATATATATATAATTTGAAAATAATAGATAGAAAAAAAATTAATTTAAAATTCGACAATTGTTAAAAAGAAGGATTCAACAACTCGTCTCAAAAAATATCTTCGTAAGAACAATTCATGAACCCTCCAAGTCATGTTGCTAGCTTTGCAGATGCCATGTCCATCAACTATGCAGAGTGCAATGAAGTAGACACCAGAAGCAATGTGATGACATATTTAGTATCACTTTAATTTACCCCTGCAAAGTCTCTAATTTACTTGCTATATATGACAAGAACAGTAATCATAAAGAGAGATTGAACAATGAACAAAGGTAATGGTGGACTGTACACTGAAATGATTTTAGTCACGTATATATGTTACTATACTGGACACGATGAACTACATGATAAATGGGCAATTATCACAAAACACTACATCACAGAATTACAAAATTGGATACTTGGGACTATATATCAAAAAAATGACACAATACAAATATACATGTGCTTAATACGAACGGAAGGCATGGGGAAATTTCTAGATAGCATGGATCTGGACTTGTACAGCGCTTGCACGCTGAACTTGAGTCGTCTTCAGTGAAGCGAGTTTCCGCCTCCGAGACATCGAAGCTAATCTGCATGCTAGTACAATTTTTCATGCATATATATATGTGAAGAAAGCAGACTTAGAGCAGAAGCTACATCCTATATGGAGTTCAGAGTATCATATATGAACATAGAGTAGGATAAAGAATCTTGCATTTCCGGGAGATTTCCTATTCATTACAGGGGAGCATGACTATATAGACCAGGCTCAAGACAGAAACAGAGTGTCAAAACATCCACCAGCTGAGAACACTTCTCATAGTAAATTCAAGAATCGCTCCAATCCGCATCGTCATCTTCATCACTTCCAGCCAAAGCCTATTTCAATAATTAACATATTAGTGAACCCTGAAGAAAGGGTGTAAAACCATTGAGAAACAGAAAAAGAAAGAGAAGCACACGCCTATTAGAGTAAAATAAACAGATAAAAAGAGAGACCTGGCGAATTGCATTTGCTTTCTCCAAGATGGCTGCAAGCTTCAAATTTGTTTTTGGACCTTGAATGCTAGGTCGTGTAGTCACAGCAGGCTTCAAGTTGAAGGACTGAGAGAACCAAAAAGTATTTTTTTCCATATAAAAGAATGTTTCCAATACAAAACTGTACAATCAGCATAAAGAAAGTATGTTCTAACCTTTGTTCTTATCTGTTCTAGTAAAGAATCTCTTTCATCGACCTTTGGTGCAATTTGAGGCATGACCCTTTCAGTAACCCTCCTAAGCTGCAGTAGTTCAAAGGCAAAGTGTTAGCAAGAATGAAGACCTCAAAAGGATATTCAGCGTCATATAAGAACTTGAAACTGCCTCACCTTGCTTTTGTCATGAGCAGCAACAGCATCAATTAGAGGATTTCGAGGACGAGGAAGCTTATTCTTTGGTTTTCCATTTATCCTTTCACTCTCAACATCTGAAGTATGATCAGATGTATCCAAGGACGTTGCCATTCCCCCCTCACAAGACAGGAAACTCTGATTAGGCTCCATACTTTCCATGTTTGATGGAGACATGAATGAGATAGGCAAACGTCCTTGTTCCCCTTCCAAATTTAGTATAGACTGCTGAAGGGTTTTAACTTCAGAACTAGTCCCTGACATTAATTGACTTGGAGGTTGAATCGGTTTTTCTTGAGTAGAGATAGAATCTTGTCCAGACACAGAAACAGCACATTCAACAGGTGGAATCGGAGGGTCTGGCTTAGAACTTTGTTCCATTTCTCTGTTGGAAGCAACAATGTGACTGTGAGGACTGTCCATAGATACCCCATTAGTTACAGACTGCTGAAGTGTTTTATCATCTGAACTAGGCTCCATCATTAATTGACTTGGAGGCTGAGGGAGTTTTTCTTGAGGTGAAACGGACTCATGCCCAGAAACAGCATATTCAGCAGGTGGAACTGTAGGGCAAGGGTTTGAATTCAGTAGCATATCTCCCACAGAAGCAACTGCATGACCATTTGGAGGCCTGTCCATAGATACCATATTAGTCATACTCTCGTGAAGTGATTTATCATCTAAACTAGTCTCCATCATTAACTGATGTGGAAGTTGAGTTGAATTTTCTTGCAGAGGGATGGAATCATGTCCTGAAACAGCATATGCAGCTACTGGTATTGGCTCGCATGGGTTTGAGTTCTGCATCATTTTTCCCTCAGGAGCAATAATGAGACCATGAGAAGGCATGCCTGTAGATGCGACAGGTAATGTTAAGAAGGGATTCGGAATTTGGTTTCTATCCAGCAATAGGTAATTATATTGACCTTTAGATTCATTAACCATCATAGGAAATTGAAAAGGTATAGCAACAGGATGCCCTGAAACACCAACAGGAAACCCAGAAGAATGTTGGAGCTTATCACTTTCCACAGCCATGACAGGCAAAAATGGACTCTGATACAACGAGGTCTCTCTCTCCGGAGTTGGCAAACCAAATAGTGATTTTTTATCATGCCTAATTGGCTGGACTGATGCCTGACTTACTTCTAATTCTTCTCTTTGTAAAGCTAGGGGAGCATGTTGAACCTTTCCCATTCTCCATTGCATAGGCGGAAGAGGAGGCATAGGTGGCATCTCATCAAGATTATTTTCAGTTGCCTTGGGCAAGTGGTTAGGAAGGAGAGGCATCAATGGATCCATGACATGTTTTGCAGCATTCTGCCTAGATGACTGTGGCAAGGAATAAAATGGTGATGGCTCATCTGCATGTATTTCTGATACACATTCAGAAGTAGCATGATTGCTTTCTTGCTCCAATTGACATATCTGCATCTGCTGATATTGAGATTTCTCAGAGGCAAAGTTTCTTTCATCTCTGAGTGAATATTCTGCATCCTGTTCCCTAATTTGGGATTTTGAGAACAGATCTAAATCAGTTTCATGTTCCAACTGGTTACCAGAAGGTGATGAATAACTATCTCTGCCATTTTGTAATGGATCATGCTGGCCATTAGATATTAATTCTGACTGCTGAGCATCCAACCCCGAAAATTCAGGCACCGTTTCTGCATCATCAACAAAAACACTATGTTGGAACTTTTGAAAATTACATGTTTCTGAATCTGGAAGATCACAATGAACCATTGTGTTCAGGTTCAATTGTGCATCCACAGAAGCACTTTCTGGTTTATCCACTATCTTCTGTTCCTCTAGTTCTGTCAAAGATTCTCTAGCAACTACCTTGTCAACTTCCACCTCTTTCTTTTGTGAAACTGCAAAAGTAGGAAGAGATTCTTCTAACTTCGTAATATTACTCATCTGGGAATTTATTACATCAGATGATGTTACATCTATCACTGGTGCCAATTGATTCTCGTTCTTCTCTCCATTTGTGTCCATGGCAATTTGTGTCAATTCTACTTCATTGGATTTCAAGTCCATTTTATAAGAATGAGAATTCAACAGAGGTTCTTCCGAATCTGAAAGACCCCTTGAAGGAGCACAAATCTGACTTGAAACTGGACAAGTAACATCACCCACATCATTTTCAGCACTATCAACAGAAGGAACAGAATATACAGCTTGATCTTCTGACTGAACATCTTCACTGACCAGATCATTTACCATAGCATGATTATCAGGAGATGGATGTTTAAAATGACCATCACCTTCAACTGGATCAACACTGCAAGTGGATCCATTTATTTCATCATCATGCACCATCTTTGGTACCTCATCAACTTCCGATGGCAGATCAGAATTTGAAACTTCAATTTCTGCTGAGCTAGGTTCCTCCTGTGTGCTGTTATGAGTTGAGTCAGAGGATAGCTCCCCGGGAAAGCAACTCATTGGAGGAATCTTCACAACAGGGGTATCTGAATTAAGCAGGTTTGCTGTAGTACTACCTTCATCTTTTGACTCATGACAATCAGGAGCCAGAATAGCACCTGAATTCACTTTTAATTCTTCCGTGGATGGGCAAACAGGATCCTCTCCTGGTGAATCAATACCTCTATTAACCAAAATTTCAGAAGTGTTATCATTGGTAGGTCCTGGTTGGAACATTTTGATTTCAGAATGAGAATTGCATTCATCTCCATGAGCAAATTCCAAATCATTAGAAACTTGTAACAAATCATCGGAGTGACTACATGGATCACCATCATCCAAGTTGCCTAATGATGTTTTATCAGAAGAAGAATCAATAGAACAAGCATTGTCTTTCACTAGGGAGGGAGAAACAGGTTGGCAAGTAATAGATTCAACCATTCTGTCATCATATTTGTCGCTTTTTTTTCCTGCATCATCATCATCATCTCCTGTTCTGCCTGCATCATCACCATCTAACCTTAAATTAAGTTCAACAGGGTCAGATGAGGTTTCATTTGATTGAGTTCCTTCAGGTAGGATCACTGCTGAGGTGGATCCAATATCAGAACACGACCCCTGTCCTGAAGTTGTCATATCTGAACAGGCTTGCCCCAAATCAGAAATCTCTTCTTCATGAACACGTGCATCATCATGCATGACAGACCTACCACAATCTGTGCGTTTAAACTCAACATTTTGGGGAAGCTGGTTGGATAGTGCATCTTCAACAACCGGTTCATAATACTTAGGATTTGTGAATAATAAAGGTTCTGATTGTGTACTTTCAACCACGGTGCTTGACAAATCAGAGTGAGGTAAACAGGATCTGTTTTTCATGAAAGAATCATTTTCATCTGATGTAGTGGAGTTTCCAACAGATCGATAATCTGAGAGGTGAGCTTGCGGTTCTATATGCTGCCCATTTCTATCTCTTCTGAGTGAACTATTATTGTCTAATGAAGAGGATGTTCCAGTTGATTGAGAATCTGACGACTTAGCTTGTACATGTTCTTCATTTCTATCTTGTTTGAAAGAAATACTGTCATCAGACATTGAAGAATCCCCAAATGATTGAGAATCAGAGAAATGAGCTTGTAGTTGATGTTCTTCATTTTCATTGGTATCTGTTGCCTTTTGAATATTCAAGAAACTATTCTTAGGTTTATACTCATTGTCTGTTTCCAATTCTGATTCCATGGTAGTTAAAGCATCCATGTAATTGTCAACTTCACTAGTCAAATCGTCAGAATGGTACCCATCTAAGCTGCCTTCTATTTTCTTTCGTTCATCTATAGCCATTTCTGCTTCATCAGGCAACTTACAATGATTAGAAGACATATTATCCGTCACACCAGCTGAGATTTGTTCTTTCACCTTCACAGAATCTCCATCTGTCCCACCATCCATTACTGAAAATGGTTTTAGTTCTAACTCCTGCTCATCAGGGGATGAATAGGTGTTTTTGTTTCCCTTTGACTTTTTCACAGGACTAATGCTACTGATTTCAAGAACTTTAATCCCAGCCTCACAAGTATCATCTGATGTCAATTTCACAGGCAATGGAAAGATTGAAGTTTCACAAACCGTTTTTTGATCAGGTGAAGGAGTTTCCATAAATTTCTCCATGTAACTCTGACCAGCTCTTGCTTCAACTGCTGGTCCATTCATTTGTCTTTTTTTCAACTTCACTAGACGTGCAGGATTACTATAACCATTTTCAATACGCTCCTCAAGAAGCAGCTGATGTAATCTGCATTAAATTAAATTGAACCGCCAATCATTAAAAACCATAATGAGAAGAATGAATTAATTCATCACAATAAATTAATAGAGCTTACTTTGAATGTGATTGTACACCATTTGGAGCTTCACCATCCCTCAGCCGTGCTCCTTTCTTCAGCTGGAAATGAATAAAAAAGTTACATATATACACACACAAAGTTGTAAGTATTTAATTTTACAGTGCATAGAATTATTTACTATGGTAATTACAGAGTAATGCAACCCTGGTATAAACAAGAAAAAGCAGAGCTGAAAGTTGTCCACCTGCTTGTATCATATGTGGCCATTCATGTATAATCAAAGACAGTGCATGGACCTCAAAATAATTTACAAATTTGCAGCAAAAAATAATACACTACATGAAACCAATCAAGATCACGCACTTAAAACAATTCTTTCCAGTAAAAGAACTGTATATAAATGGTAGAATTGAAATTTTGTACCTTGACTTTACGAATTCTCTTCTCTCTCTGAACTTCTATTGTAGCATTTACAGACGAAGTTGATTCTATTTTAAAGAATGATGGATCAGTATAACGCTTTAGGCATGCCCCAGCCCCAGCTACATCGAACCTTCAAAGAAGCCAAAAAGAATAAAATTCAAAAACTTATAACACAATTACTTTCTAATCATATGTCTGATGAATCAGCTCATACTTATCCAGAAGAAACAGTCTTGGAGGACCACGGCATTCTTCATATGAATCCATTATAAATCGAGGTAAGTCTCCACGAGTCACAAGATTTTGTTCAGATCGTAGATTAGGATGCCAATCAATCCCTGCAATGCAACATGCAAGTATGTTTAAATTAGCAAAGGACAATTAAACCAAAAGGTTACAACTAAGATTAACAGTATTTAAATCACGATGACAATGACAAGTCTGTAAAGAGAAATCTAACCTCCATTAGTATAGAATGAAGAGTGATGAGTTTGAGAAAAGAAAGCCTTCTCAAGTGAAGGAACTTCAGCCTCAAGCTGTTTTACACGAGCCATAAGACCATGGCCTCTTGCAGCAGTAACCATCACTTCTTCATGTAAATCATGGAAGATCTCAGCAGCAAACCTAACCAAAATGAAATCGTTAAATATAGAGAAGTTAATGGCACCTAGGGACAGTCAAAATTGCCTGTGCTAAAAAGGCAGGAAACAACTTCAAAATTTAGATATCCTCTTACAATTGGAACTACGCCAATTAGAACTAACCTCAAGGAAATCAACTACACAATACAGAACGTCACTATGACATCTCTTACTATTTGAACCAAATTCACATGATTAAGCCACCAAGGGTTAGCACAGGTTTTTGGCGTGCCATTTGTAGCATATCTTGAAGTTAAATCCTTAATACACAATCCAATACTCACTGAAGGAAAAATCATATTAACCATGTTCAGTAACTCTACTAAGTTTCAGATGGTCTACTAAATTGAACTCCTCGTCCGATTTTAAAATGTCAGCAAATACTGAAAAACATCAAACAAAAAATATATACTTCTTCAACAACCAAATATCTTTTAAACCCAATACCTACTCTTCTCAAATTAACTCTCACACAGCCAAAACCTATAGTCAGGAACTTCATTAAGCCAAGTTTGTAGTCTACACTCAGTCAAACAAATTCAAACCAAGTCAATCTCATCCCATCACTCCCCAAAGCAATAAGTAGAAACTCTATGCCCACACAAGGTTACCACAACACCTTCCCAATTCCACAATTTAAACCAATCCCACTACAAGCGCCCAATTTATTTTTAATTCCCCTCCCCCCCTCTTCAAAACTCTCTACACATACAAAGCTCAAAAAGGAAGACCGAAAAATTAGAAATAAACTAACTAACTAATTAAACTAATTAATAATTTAATAACCAATAAACCATAACACAACCGCCCTATTCAGCATCTATACCATCTTCCGATTCCAAACTAGCTCCTCGATCCAGCGAGTTCACAAAATCCAAAACGATACAACCTTGCCAAATTAAGCTGATTGCAGCACAAACCTAAAAATTTACACTAGTTTTAATTTTCCGCCTTCCTTTTCAAACTCAACACTCGTTCAACTAAACGAACCGCCGAAAATCAGAATCATGAAAACAAAGAACTCAAAAAGGGAGAAAAAAAACGCAGAAGGAACGGAATAAGAAGAAACTGACTCAGCGAGGTCGCCGAGCTGGCGCAAGAGTCCGACGAGACCGGCCATGGCGACGGCTTCGAGAAGCGCTTCGGGATCGTCCTTGTCGGCGGCGCGGTACAGCTCGGGATCCGCCAAGCTGTACTCGTTCCGCACGCGGTACTTCGAGAGCGGCATTTTTCTTAGTCTTCGTCTTCGTCTACTTCTTCGGCAATTTAGAAACCCTAATTCTGGCGATCGACTTGCCTCGGCGTTTCGATCTTCTCTCTTTTTCTTCTTCTTCCGGCGACTCTACGTCTGTGGTGTTCCACCATGGAAGGAGAGAGAGAGAGTGAGAGAGAAAAAGTGCGAGAATTTCCTTTTATTTTGTTTTATTTTAAGTAATTGTTTTGGGGAAATGAAATGAATGAAGATACGGTGATGGTGGGTGCGTAAGTCGTAGACGTGAAGAGAGTGACTAAGCAGGAAGAGCAGTGTTCTCACTATCTATTGTTTAACCAAACGCAATTCAGACAAAGTTATATTTTTTTTTCTTTTTTTTTTTTAAATAACAAAACTAATAATTCATTTTAGATTTTAATTTTAAATAAGGTAGGTGCCGAAATCCCTAAACACAAGAAATCATAATAAAGTTTTTTATTAATGCATTAAAAAAACTTACAGTCAAATTCTATTAAAATTATATTAGTAATATTTTCATTTTTTATTAAAATTATATCAGCGATATTATACATAAATACAATTATTAGCTTAATTATTTTTTTATTACTTTTTTATTTTGTTCAATTTTACTTCATTACTAATAAATGATTTAATTTAGTTCCTTATTTTTAAAATTAGTCCAATTTTTTGCTTTTTTTTCTTCTAAATTGACTTAAAATGGTTATATTAATTAGTAACATTATCATTAAGTTACATTTAGATAAAAAGGTAGAAAATTACATTGATTTAAAAAAATAAAAATAAAAGATCAAATTAAATCTACTTAAAATTAAGAATCAGACGAACTATTTTTTAATAACTGAATAAACATAATAAGTAAAATAATAGAAAAAAAGTAATTAAATCTTTATTATTTAAAATGATATATATTTATAAATTGTTGTTTATACCTCAGATGAAAACTCATCAAATTAAAAATTGTAATAGAAATTAAATCTTAATTATACTATTTTAGATGTGAAATAAATATATTAAAAAAATTATTCATTTTATGAGTTTAAAATCTCGGACTATACTATTATCTTTTACAATAGTTAATCAGCAAAAATATCATAGAAATTAAAAAAAAAGTAGAATTAGATTCTAATTCAATTGACTAACATTTTAAATATTTTTCTGAAATATTTAGAAAATAAAATAAAATTATTTTTATAAATCAATTAATATAAACTAATTTAAAAAAAAAAAACTCTTGTTATAACTTTTTAAAAAATATTACTTTTAATTCATATATGAGTTAACCAAGTTAATAAATAAGTTTAACTTATTTTTAATTTTATGTTTTTCGTATCAATGTTTCTATAAAGGTTTATATAATATGTTTTAGTTTTAGTTTTTATAATGTTTACACTATAATACACCTTAAAAGTATGGCTTATTTTAATTTTAGTGGTGACCACTTTTAAAATTAATTTTTTTTCCATTTTAATGGATCAATTTTGAATTTGCTCCTAAATTTACAACCGACACATTAATTACAAATATTGAAACATTAGCCTCTATGTCGCACACATACATTTTTAAACAAGATTAGCTTTGTCAATATTCTTTATTTTCAATGATCCGAAAATAGAACTGTAATTTATTTTTTACTTATCTTGATACCTCACATTTTGATTAGACAATGCTTTTAATATATTTTTTCAATTATTTTCATGGTATAATGTTAAATATAATAATATTTTATTATATTTAGTGACACTTAAATTTCTATCCATTTTTATCTTCTAGGTTTAATAAAAAATATTTTTCTAAATTAAAAAAAAATAACGACTAAAAACTGATAAAAATATTAATTGTAAAGAAAAATTTATTTAATCCATTTATTTTTATTATTATTTTTATTTAGATTTTAAGAATAATAGGAATATGAAGGTTAGTGTTTTATGGACATAGAAACTAAAATAATGATTTAGATATGGATATGACATTTTCAAGAAATTTTTTAATTTTAATAAATAATTTTATAAAATAATCTCTAAAAGATAAGAATGGTTAGAAATTTAAAATGACGTAAAATATTATTAATTTTAACATAACATAATCACTTAATGATAAAATTAAAATAACACATTAAAATCATTCATAAACAAAAACGAGATGTATCAAAACCAAACAAATTTAAATAAAATGTAATAAAACCAAAAATCATAAAAATTATTATTGATATTTAATTTTTGTGTAAAATTTAATAGGCAATTAAACAACAACTTAATATAATGTTGAATAATGAGTAGGAAGTCAAGTCAACTTAATGATAAAAATTAAAATTGTGAATGATTTAGAAAACATAGCAATAATGCAATGCATGTGAAACATACATTCGTTCTGTGCTAAATCTGTCAAATACTCATATTGCATGTGAAGGTAAGAAATCAATAACAAAAAAGCATATAATATTCACTCTCTTTTATATTATTCATATCCTTATATTTCATTATGAGGTTAAAATTAATGTTTCATACATCTCATCAAATAATGAAAACTACATCATATTGTGATTGATTTAACAAATTTTATATTAAAATGCATTGGGATATTTTCTATTATAATTTGTAATATATCAATAGTATGAAATTAGTGTAATTTGATTTTTTTTTCTAATTTTATTCTTAAGACTTAATTATCTTCCTTTCAAAATCCAACAAGCCACAATTTCTATAAGATCAAATCACATCTTATGTGAAAATGAATATAAAGATAGATCATATATTTAAAAAAGAAGCAAAAGTTCTTTAAACAAATCTTTCTTATCTTCATTTGAAATATTGTTTAATATTATAATTAATTTTATTAGAATACTAGATATAATATTATAATTACTTTATATTAATATATTAACCAATATTAATGTCAAAATTTTCTTGATATAAATTTATAAATTATGTTATATTCATAAATTTTATTATATATAAAAATATTTTTATTGAAAAAAATATCTTCTAATTTTAATTAATATATATTATTATAATTAATTTATTATTTATATATTATTATCTCAAATTATCACATACATAAAATTTATAAATATCACAAATTATGTTATATATAGAATATCTTGTTTAGTTATCTAGTATATAATATTATAATTATTTTATTATTTATATATTATTTTATTTCAAAATTACAATTTCAGTTATATATAAAAAAATATTCTTTGAGAGAATGTTTTTTCTTATTATTGTCATATAATATTATAATTATTTTTTTATTGATTATTTAATATTTAATTTCAAAATTATTATTAGATGATATTAAATTCATAAATTTTTTTTCATATATATTAATATTTCTTATAGATAAGATATATGCATCATTAATTACTAAACTTAAACTTGAAATATGTGAAAATTATCGAAAAATTCAGAATGATATATCAATACAAAATTTTGATATTTACAATTTTTTAATATTTTTTCAAAATTATTTTATCTATTAAAAATGTGATATGAATATATTTTTTATTATTTTATCTTTTCATATATAAATATTTGATCTTTATCAAAAAATTATTATCTTATATATAAAATTATTTTCCATTTTTTAATTGAAGTTTATATAAATGGGTGAAGTTATGTTAAATCAAGACGAAGTTTTTTCTGAATATACTCAAGATTATACATTAAAGAAAAGAAAATTAATCTTAAATTTTTATTATATGGTATTGGATTTATAAATGTTAGGAAGAATTTTCCTGTCTCATATAATTTGTTATATTAGTGTGTATATCAATTTATCTAGGTACAATTACATCTAAGTTATTTTAGAAGAAAGTAAATGGGATATACATTCCATCTTCTTTTTATTAAATTTTATATAGATAAGATTTAAGATTATACATGAGTTAGTTATAATAATGAGATAGTAATTTAAGTTGTGGAAGATAAAGTATTTGATAAAATTTTAAAAAGAAATTATAAATAAAAAAAATTAAACATTTTTATTTTCATTATTTCAGAAATTATTATTTTTATAAATTTTTTTTTTTAAATCTTTTATTTTTTTTTAAATTTTTTTTCTTTTTTTTTTTATTTTTTTCAAAATCCAAATAATTTTTTCAAAAATAAAATCTTTTGAATAGATTAGAATTTTTAAGTAAGTTTTTTATCCTTTATTTTATCCTAAAAATTAGGGTAATTAGGATTAGAGGCTATTTTGAGCGTTTTGAATCTCTTATTACGTGTAATTCTTCTTAACTTTAATTTGTTTTATATAAAAAAAATTTCGTAATAGTAGATTGAATTTTTGTTTAAATACTTATAAAACATACTGAAGCATTTGAGAGTTTAATCATTAAAAAAGAAAATAAATTTTCTCAAAAAAAATAACTTAACATAAGAGAAATTAAATAATTATTAGCATTCTTTCACATTTCTGAGTTTGTGATTAAGTTGAAAATAAATCTATTCTTTTTTATAAAATAAAAATATGTGGAGGTTGAGATTTTGACACTGGTGTGCAATTTGAGAATTATTGTATTAAAACACTTCCTTTAAATAATTGATTTTGAAATATAATAAAATATTGAAATATTATTATGCACGGCTTAATATAAACTAGTAATTTAAGTTCCTTACTAAGTGTATTTATATTCTTTATTTAACACATATCTCTATTTATTATATAGAATATTTCTATTTGATAAAATATAACTAATTTATTTAACATTGACAAAAAAAAGTTTAAAATTTATAAATTAGAAAAACAAAATTTTAATTTAATCAACTTAACCCAATTAATTTTTTTTATTAAGATAGACAATGAAATTAGGGTTTAAAATTTAAGAATTTAGAGTTTAATAATTTATATTATACTCTTATTTTATTATGTTAATAAAACTTAAATGTTTCACTTCATTAATATAATTTGTCAGATATATTGAAGAAAATATTTTTTTTAAAAACAGGATTACCAAAACAAATCCATATATATTAGTGGCAAATATCTCAAACTCAAATTAAAATATCTCAAAATGAACTAGGATTTAATTTTATTTTTTCACATTCATCTTTGAGCTGTTTAGAGGAAAGGTGAATGAGACATCTTCTCCTTGTCATTGTCATCGATTCGTGACTCTATTTATTATATTAGTCATGGTCCCCACTTATCAGATATTAAATCACTTTCTTCGGAAAAATCCACCTTTTTTTTGTTAATTATGGATTGCTAAGTTTCATAGTGCAGACATTACCCTCACATAATCATCATTTTAGAAAAACTAAGCTTTTCTTATAGCTCCACGCACACATGCCAATATGCAACTTCAATTATGAACTTCCAATGTTTTGAAGATTAAACATCTCAAAATTAAATATTTTTAAATAATTCAATAATGATTTATTATATTATAGATCAAATAAATCTTATCAGATTGATTATCTTAGACAAAAATAATAATTTAATTTTATAAAATCGATTTAAAAATATATTTTTCCCTCACGAGATCTTATTAATCGATTTAATAAGATTTATTTTATTATGATATATACTTATTAAAGGATCTCATAGTAGTTTTGGACAACTATATTTTTAGAAAAAAATTAATGCTTTTGGATTATTTAATGTGACAAAAATTTTGAAACTAACAAAAACTACTAAAGTAGTAAGTGCCTTGGAATTCAAGGAGAAATATATTTTGAATTTTTGTCTTCAAAACATAGTTTCCTCTAAAGTAATAGCTATTAAAATGGTTGGTTGCTTGTTAATATTATATAATAATATGTATTTAAAAAGATATTGATTAAAATAATGACATTAATTAATACAAATGAGGATGTGACTTTTTTTACAAAAAGAAAGCCACACTGTGATAAGAGACTTTTGTGGGAAATTAAATTATTTATAATTAATAAACTAAAATTATTTATTAGATGATGAAGGACGAAAATTATATATATATATATATATATATATATTTTATTTTTTTTAAAAGAGAGAAAGTTATAATAAAATGAGATTAAGAGAGTATAGAAATAAAGGGATGAATATATTTATTATCACTAAAAAAAATATTATTATTTTATACGATAACATAATTAATCATTGAAATATTTCAACTAATAATTTAAATAAAATTATAAGTGACAAACTTTTGTCTAACTATAAGCATACAGTTACATACTCGTAAATATTAACCCGTGTAAGCCATTCCAAAATTTAAGTATAGTTTAGTTTGAAAAAAAAAAGTATTTTTTTATATTTAATACAAAAGTAAAAAAAACAATAATAAAATTTATTTTTTAAATAATTTTTTTTTATAAAACCAAAAGCTGAATGACTATTTAGTTTTAAACGTGTATGCTCGATGACAATCTAGTTTTTACACAAATATTTTAATTTAGTCTTTTAATGTTAAAGTGTGTAACAATTTCGTATTGTTGTCAAGTTTTGTGAGATATTTTATTAATATAACATTTAAAGATTAATTGGACCTGGGACCCAATTCGTTACTGCACAAAGTGTAAACATCATTACAAATATTGTTATGTTTGTACAATTTGTATTATTAAGTTCATTTTTCACTATTCTTTTAGTATTTGTGAGTGAAAACTTTTATTTTATGCTACATGTGAGTGGAACTTTTATGGGTGCTTAAATATAGTGTTTAAATGAAAAAGATAATTTTTTGCTAATTTAAGATTATGGTGATATGTTTATTTGATTTAAGTTTGATAGGTATAAGTTTGGATTTTCTACATGTTTTAACAAACTTTTTCTTCGAAATTTTTTTTATAGAAAAGATAAGGAAAATTAGTTATTTTATAAGTTATTATAATATGTTAAGATAGAAAAATAGAAGGTCTGATAAATGTATATGACATGATGATTTTATTTGGATTATAAAATAAATGTGTTTGGATAAGATTATTGAATGTTTAATTTCTTGAGATAAAATTCATGTAAAAATGTTGAAATGTATGTGTTGTTGAGAATTTTCATAGTAAATTGGATGAGAATGTTGAGTTTCTTTGAATGTTCTGGTATGGGAATTAAAGGTAGTAAAATGAGAAAATGGATTAAAAACTTAAATAAAGGTATTGTTAATCAATTGATATAAATTAAAATAATTTGATAAGATGCTTTAGTTTGATTTGGTTATGTGGAATGGTAAGAAGTTGAACTAAATTGGTGTAAAATAATTTTAAAAAAAAAATTTTAAGTAATAAAAAATGATTTGGAAGTGTTTTAAATTAGTTTGGAGTTAGTTTCCTAATTTTTTAAAGTTTATTTTGCATAATTCGTCTAAGGCACAAAATTTTTACTTAATGAAATTGTTCTAATAGAGATTAGAAATTTTATTTGAACCATTGTCAAGAAATCATTGAGCGACAAATGAATCTATTAAGCAAATGAGATATCTACTCAACAATTTCATTCTAGTGGAAAATTGGAAAGTTGGGTGTTGAGCGAATTATGTGGGTGTTAAATGGATTTGGATCAATGATTAATCTGTTGAGCAAATTAGACCCTAATATTGAGCGGATTAGAAGAATTCTAGTTAAAATAATGGAAAATGATAGATGTATTTCTCTATAATCATATACCCCCCACACACAAGTCTATAGTGGCACTAACTTCTCGATTAAAAAAAAATTGTACTTTGAGTAGTCTGGAACAAATCATTTTCAAAAACATTTTTATTTGTAGTTGTGTCACCACAACCTTTGCCTTAAACCCATCACAACCCAACTTTTCCCAAAGCAACTTAGCTTTTCTTAGAACTCATTGCTCAAGCGACACATTCTTGCTCTAACTAGATATTTTTGCTCAAGAGAAAATGAAGCTTAAAACAAGTGAATTATCTTAGTTCTCTCTCACTTAAGTGACAATAAGCTTGCTCAAGCGAGAAAGGCACCGAAAGAAGTTGTCAACCTTTGGAACATTCTCCCTCAAGTGACCAAGACTCATTTAAGTGAGAATACCCTTTGAAAACATTCCAAACTTATGAAAAGAAGTGTTTCTCAACTCAAACAAGCCAACACATTCACATATTCTTCAACACACTCACGATTTGAATGAGAGAATGAAGAGAGTTGAGGTTGAGTTCAAATGTCAAAAGGATAGGTAGGGAGAGGCTTGTCTCACGATCCAAGTTTGAGGGAAACCCCTCCACTCAAGTGTTGCCAGGTGTCTTGATTAGGTGACTAAGAAGGAGAAAAAATTTACCCCACCCACTTTCCTTTACCTTCGACTGTATGGTTGGAGACCTAAATCAAAGGGATTTGGTGGCTGAAAAGTTGGGCTATAAGACTTGAATTATGTTGTCGGTTTTCAAATCAAGTTTCAAATTAACTTTTTTTTTCTCCCTTATTAGACCTAAACCATAGGTTGTCCTCCAATGGACTTGGATCAGTTTTTTGTTCTTCACTCAAACACACAATGGACTTGACCCATATAAATGTTAACAAATAAATTTTATACACACAAGAAAGTATAACTAAAATTGTGGTAGAAAGAAAACAATTTCTATTATAATAAATTGTCAATCTTATACACAAAAATAATGTACATAAAAAATACGATGTTACAACATCTCATTTGAAGTACTATAGATTGAATTACCAAAGAAAGATGGTGTAGGACTTCTCCCAAGTCAAACTCAACCTCCTCTAAAGTAGCTCCCATCTCCAAACCTATCCACTTCATTCCTTATTTCAGACACAATTCCTAACTTGTTACTAGAAATAGAAAAAAGTCTAAAAAATTAATCCTTTAAACAACTCTTTTAATTCTAGTCATGACCCCGAAAACTAAAGGAATTGGCATCAACCAAAACACATAAGGTTTCGCTTAAACTAGTTAACCTCATCACTTTCTCTTGATAAATCCATCATATCCTTCCACCATTTAGATGCTTTGGCACATAGAATCTCATTTAACCCGTCCAATTAGTTTGTGTTCCTCCTACACCCCCTCCCCCAAAAAAGAAAATAAAATTGCACTACAACCTAATTATTTGTAAAGCAATTTTTCTTGAGAATTAGATAAAAGAAAAGAAAGAAAAGTGAAATAGATGATAAAGTAGAATTAATTAAACACACATAAGCATTAATAAACAATTTTTTTCCTCCAAGAATCAAGCTCTTGTGCATCTTCTCAATAATTGACCTCTACAACTTTCTATAAAGCATCTACACCTAGATAAATAAGAAGGAAATACAAAGTCTCAGTTCTAAATCCTTTCATATTCGACCACAATGTCCCTACAAATAAAAACTCCACCCAAAAAACTTTTAAGTTTAGAAGCAACCTCAAAATACTTGAACAAAATATTTAAAACTACAACTTCTTCACTCTAGGCTTTAAGAATACTAAGGTATCATTAGAAAATTTTTTATTGTTAATATATAACTATCTTTTCCCGTTGAAACCCTCAAAGCAATCTCTACCTAAAAGATTCCCTAAAAAGACCTTCATGATCTTCAATCACCAATAAGAATAGGAAAAATATCATATGATCACCATGACAAAGACTTCTTTGCGTATAGAACATATTTTTTTCACTATCATTCATCAAGTTTGAAATAGATTTATTAAGACTAAATTCATCTAATAGTCTTATTAAAAGTTTGAGACAATTATAGAACCAATTTTTAATGTAAACTAATAAACTCTAGTTATAAATTAACTAAAGTTTGATAAGTGTAGCTTGTATTCAATTTGCAAAATGCTAGATGCTTATAGGCTTAACTTTCATGTTATTATTTGTGTAGAAAGCCCCTATCGACAAAAATGTTCCACTATAGTCTAAGTTTCAACATTACTAAGATGATTAACCTTTTACAAGTCAATTTTTCTTTTCTATGAACCCTAACAATTAGAAATCATGTTTCAGATATTATAAATAATATTTGTTCTTTAGAAAGGAAAGAAACAATTTTGTTAAACTTTATTCATGTATATAACTTATAAATTAATTGGACACACTTCAATCTATATGAAGATAATTTTTTTGAAGTAATCTTCAATGAAACTAAACTTTACTATTCTTACTTCTTACTCTTAAGATATTTGAGTTCTTAAGCTAAAAGCATATGATAGATAAGTATGTTTTGTGTAAGATTCATTTGTGAAATATTATTCTTTAAGAGGTTATCTCACTATGAGAAAACATTGTAATTACTACTATCCTCTCTAAGATAGTTTTTTTTTTTTTTTTTTGCAATTGTTTTATCAAAATTTGTTTGTATAGTCAAGAGTGACTTTGTGTACTTGTTTCATAACTTAGGAGTTAAGTGTTTTGCTAGAAGTGAGTTTTATAAAAATCAATCTACACACGCTCTGAGTTTGTTTAGTTTTTCTTTAACTTGCAAAATTCCATATTACAATTATGTTTTACTTTGAAACATTTTAAAATTCAAATTAGATTTCAATTGAAGTTTAATTTAATATATAATTACAAATTAAATTGGATAATTATTTATTTTGATTCACAGTCACAAATATTGAAATTTGAATTGATATTTCTCTATTACAATGATATTCTACCTTTCTTATGCATAAAAATTTGTAAATTAATGTTTCAATTTTTTTTTTACAATATCAGTTTCAATCTTACTTCTAAAATTCAATTGTATTTTAATTTTCATGAACTTCACATTCAATATATTTTAGTTTCATACATTTTAGATTTCATATTTTTTAAATCCCCAAATTAATTTATATTGAAAGAACATCAAAGATTAAATACAATTGATATGTGTCCCTGAATTGACGAAGATTGTGTTGTTCTATATTATAAAATTTAGAAAAAAACTTATAATATTTGATTTCCATTCGACGTGGAAAGATTAATTACTCATTTCCTTTTATCTTAACTTCCTTACAAAATCTCTAAAAGAATTAGACACTTTATATATAAATTGTCTAACCCTAGTAATAAATTATCTTATTATTTAATTTTTTAAAAACATAGAAAAAATTGTAAGACTTCATTTAAATCTCCTCTATTCGTTCTTTTTTATAATTTATTTTTTACATTATGAATCATAATCCTCTTTTGATTCGGTTAACCCAAAATTTCATTAAAATAAAAATAAACATAAAATTTAATTTTTATCCACTTAACCCATCTTATATAAAAGTATATCTTCCTCGTTATAAAAAGAAAATTAACTTATATTGTAAAAAATATTAACTTTAATAATTAATAAATTTTTGTTATTATTTTATATGATGAATAAGTTTATTCACCATCACAACATTCTCAAACAAATATAAATATCAAATAAATACTACTTAAGAAATTTCAATCAAATTTAAACAAAATAAAAAGAATATAAATAGACAAAAGCTTTGAAATGATATTGTTTATCTCATTCAATAGAGTTTAGGAAATTAAATTTTTTTATATGCAAAGAAAAATCATGAAAGTTCAAAATTTAAAATAATAAATTAATATATATATATATATATGCAAATAATTATGTAAGATAATATATTTATAATATTATCTTAATATACATCATTATTATATTTATAATTTTTTTTATATTATAGTAATAAATAATTAAAAAATAATATTAAAATAATAAATAATTATTAATAAAAAATTAATATAATATTATTAAAATTGTGTTTATTTATTTTATTATAATAAATAGATAAATAAATAATATTTAAAATAATTAAAAAGATTAATGATGAATAATTTTTCTTTTTAGCTTTTTATTTTTTCATTCCATCAAATTCATTCTGCAAGACAAATAAGTGTGAGCCGATGGTTGTATGGGAAGGCTAATAGAGTACACGTGAACTAATGCCATCAATCGGACATTGAAAAAAAGACGAACGAAGCATCATCTGTCACACATTAAATTCACGGTAGATGATCAATGTACATCCATCGCAATTATGTTTTTGGATGTATCTTATTCTCAATCCCCTATCACATATTCAGAACCTTCCTTGTATTTTCTGAAATAACTTTACCACCCTTTTTACAGATTCTTTGATTCTCATTCACCTTTTCGAATTCACAGGGAAATCATACATTCTACCTTTTTCATAACCATATCCAAATTTCAGCCTCTTTTTTAGCTTCAAACACCATCACTGGGACCACCATCCCTGCTTTTTTTTTCTTAGTTGTTAGTGTTTCTCACTCTCCTTTTTTTCATTACTTCTCTTTTTCTTCACCTGAAAATGACAAATAGGTTTAGAGTATTAATTAAGAAATTAAAAAATGATACTATTATTTTACATAAATGATATTAATCAGATTTTTTTATTGTAACGAATAGATATTGGCTAACTTTATAAATTATAAGTTATTGAAAATCTTAATTTTAAGAAATATCTCTAAAAAGTTGTCGATTAAAGTTGACAATACTAAGACTAGTCCATAAGATTTATTGATCTGTGAGTTCATTTTTAATTACTATAATTAAATTTTAGTAATTAGCAAGTAATTATTATGAGTCTCGTCTAATAGATATGTCAGTTACTATTGATTTAGATAATAAATTATTTTTATTATATTATAAATAATGTATTAGGAAGTTAGGTAAGATATCGATCTATTCATCTTTTTATCCTGTTTATATTCTGTATTGACTTGAACGTCGAAGTATAATCGTAGATACTCCATCATTCAATTTTATTCTATCGAAAAATTTAAGAAACTTGAGGTCTAAAGGACATTTTAACGAGTATCCGATTCTTATAAATACAAATATGATGTAATATATACAAAAATTAAAGATGTTCTTACAATTGGTTGATTATCAAAATTTCATGATTTTGAGTTTTTTCTTTTGGATGCAATGTTCTGCATTTTTTTTTCCTTACTTAAAGGCTAAACAATGTTAGGTCAATTTCTCCTTATTTTTGCTTTGAGTACTTTTAGTCACATGGGAGAGAAAAAAAGTCAAAAAGACATGCAGGTTATGCCTACTACTATCTATGAAAGCCATTCAAAGACACAAATACTTTAACTATGCAGAATTTTCAGAATAAAAGAAAATGAAAAAAAAAAAAGATAGAACATTTCAATAAAAGGAATTAGTTTGTTTGGTGTAAAGTGTAAGAGCGAGCTTGTTCTACACTATGTCCAGTTCATAATGTTTATTTTAAAACGAATGCTTCCATTATAACCTTTTGGCATAATCCATCAAATTATTCACTCACTTCAATAATCAATAATAAGCCCCTTAGTCACGAGATGAGGAAACTGTATCCATTGGCATTTTGTTATCAATTTTAACCACAAAACAACAGAATCAAGCTTGAATTGGACCACCCAATTTGGCCTTTGTTTCAAACCATTTTTTTAAACACGATTGTGCATGCTACTTTTGACATTTGACACACAGACACACAACGTTTGAATGGTATAAAAAAACACTCACACACACACACAAATAGATTAATCAGCAAGTAGACAATTAATGCCACATGTGTAACTTTTTGGAGTTGCAAGTCGTGCTCACACTCATCAATATTTTTTATTTCTTCACGAAACTGAAAAGATTATAGAAAAGCTTCATTGCTTTGTAGATCTGTGCATAATTATGTAAACTTGGCTTGAAAGTTTTTGACATTGCTTTATGGGTGTACCCTTTTTCAATCTCCAACAAGTTCAAGATCAACTTTCAACCAAATGTAACATAATTTGAGGCAACTTGTGTTAGGTTGACAATGTTAATTATGTTACATTTGGTTGAATTCAATTTGTCACTTTCCTTTATCCTATGTTTCTGTGCTGTGAGTTTCTCTGATTCATGGTAAAGTTTGTTAGTGGATTTGGTTATAAAGGAAGTGCCATTCTCTTTGGTTGTAGTGTCCCACAAATATGCTTGGTTGGGGGTAGGTGACCTTCAATAATATGGTATTTTCACCAGCAGAGGACTGGGTTTTGGGCTTTTGGACCCACCAAATTAACTTCTTTTTGTTATGATTCTCTTATAAGCATAATTGTGACCAGACCAAAAAGGAGAAAGATGATTGGAATAATGAGTTGTGCAATTTCTTTTTTACAAAAGTAATCATGCCTCTTGTTAAAACAAACATGTACTTAATTGAAAAGTAAACAGATACAATGAGAGATTTTTTTAATTCCAAATTTAACAAAATATTGGTTTTACTTTTTTATGATATGATTAAATTATACATGTTAAATATAACACTTATCCAAGTAATTTAATAACCTGAAATAGAAAATTTTCAATTATTTTCTCAATTTTTATAGAAAACTGTCATCATACAATTTTGTCTGTCTTATTTTTATTTATTTCAGTTTTATTTTTTGTTTTGTACAATGAAGACACATTGGGCTGATTCAGGCCCATTTTTCTTTGTTTTCTATTTCCTTGCTTCTTCAAAATCAAATTGGGCCATTTTGAAACAATTTCCAACAATATAATAACTAAAACTAAAAAAACTATACCGGCGTTATGTACTGACTATTGCTACTTGTACCACCTCTGTTTTCTAATACACTTCTTTTTCTTTAGTTCGTAATTGTTTTTTTTTAAATATTTTTTTTCCATAAATTAAGTCAAAGATATTATTTTAGCTAACAAAGATTATTCCAACTCATAAGGACGTGGATTGAATCTGAATATCATTATAATAATTTTTTTATCTAATTCATTTATTTAAAAATAAGTAAATTTATATTTAATAAATAAATTCTACCTCTTTTTTCTTAAGTGATTTTCTATAAAAAAATTATTTGTTTTAAAATTATTTATTTTAAGGTTAAATATATTTTTAGTCCTTGTATTTGTCTCAAAAATTATTTTTTATCCTTATGCTTTTAAAGAGATCAATTCAGTATTCCAATTTATAAACAATATGTGATTTTATTAATTTTTTATACTTAAATTCAATATTTAATAATGAGTTTTTATTTTAATAAAATTAATAAAATAATTAAATATAATTTTAATAACTATTTATATCTAAATATGATATTTAGTAATATTTGTTTACTATTATAAGTTTATTAATAAAATAAAATAATATATTTTTAAAATTTAAAGGATTGAATTATTTTGTTTAAAAATATAAAGATTAAAAGTAATTTTTGAAACAAATAGATGGAAAAAATATATATTTTAATTTGAGTTGATATGATATCCACTTTATATTAAAATTAAATACTTTCTCAAGTGATGTTCAAAAGTTGCATAATATGCACTATTCTAATTTTAATGGTCAAATATAGTGGAAAGTTCTTTTTAGTAAGCAAAAATACGATCATGGGTCAAATTTTGCGATCATTGGAAAAATGGTAGCAAAAAGAAGGCTTATAATACAACCATGTAGTCATAAACAATAGGCATGGTATGAAACATTAACAAAACCTAAAATTAGAAAAAAGCACTACTTTAATTAATTAAACTAGCCATATGTATATATATATATATATATTCATATATTATTATTTTATATTTTTAATATAAAAATTTATTATTAATAAAAAATGATCTTTTATAATAAAATATAGACACATATTATATAACTCGTAGTTATTTAATATATAAAAATTACTATATTATATTATATATATATATTTTAATAGCGATTTTTCCTCTCATTGTAATTTTTATACTCATAAGCATTGTCTTTGTGCGCGTTATTCGTTAACTAGTTTAAGAATTCTCTAAAATCATGTGGAGGGGAAATACTAATAATATCATCTTGACTTGACTTGGTTGATATTCAGACAAATAATGACTCATTGTTGTGACATTATACGGAGTAACATGTTGATGGCACATGCAAAAAAGTATACAATTTTTATATTATTAAATAAAATAACTTTGATATTATATAGCTTAATAATATTCAAATTAATCTTCATACATATGCACTACATATAATATCAAAAGCTAATACAATTAATGTATACTAATAGTATATGATAGATATAATAATAAATTAAAATGAATTAATTAATAAAATATAATAACAATATTAAAATTTCTATTAATAAATATATTTATAATAATATATTGAAGATCAAAATTACACGTGTTTTTGTTTAATTTATGAATTTTAGTTACAACTGATTTATTATTCGTGTCGAACTCTTTATACTATCAACAAATAATTCATGTCTGAATATTATAACCTCATAAGCCAACTAAGTTTTGAAGTATTATTTATTAAAATATTATATTATTGGTTCGAATTATTTATTAATTTCGTAGATAATTAATCTTTATTGTAATACTTTTAATGGATACTTCTTTATATATTTTCATTAAAAAAAAATTCAATATCCTATTAATTTAAGAAAACTAGTTGAGTATGATAGTTTGATAGTGCTTATTCATTCATGCAGCATTACTTTAATATTTTATTAGTTTTATGGAAATGGTGGACAACTAATAGTATATATTAAACTAATCTTAATTTAACATTCACCATCTATTTCAATTCATAACATCATATAATAAAGTTTGGTTTAGATAAATAAATCTTATTTGAATGCTAAATCATGCCAAATAAAGTATCTCATATATATATATATATATATATATATATAAAGAGAATATAAAACAAAAGAAAGTTTGGTATAGATGAAAAACATATTTGAATTGTGTTATTCTAATTTAACCTATAACGATATATATACGATGATAAATTTATAATAATTGTAAGATTTTTCTTTTCATCGGAATAATATTTGGTTCAAAGAAGTATTAATTATTAATGAATTTTTTTTCTAAAAATAAAAAATTAATGTTTATTGGATATTTTGTGATATATAGATTCATTATTATAAGAGTAAAACTTTGATAATTTGTTCTTAATTTTTATCAAGAATTAAAATACTAATTGTTAATAATATTTTTTATCTCTTAAATATTTTATTGATTATTCTAAATATTTTTAGAATTATGTATTTTATAAATTCATATAAAGATCTTTTATTTAATATGAGAAATATTATTAGTTTTTAGGAAGTTGAATTTGAAAAGAAAGAAAATATATTATTGATAATAATAAATATTTTTTTCTAAGATATATACCATTCTAATAATAGAAATTCATGTTTAAATTATTATTAATGAAAAATAATAATAATAATCAACTTTTCTCTTAAATACTTATAATACAATCTTAATAGCCTCTATAAGTATTATTAAGAAAATTCATTAAAAAGAGAAGAATTATAATCTTAAATGATTATTTATCTTCAAGAATATAAAAAATGACTAACATAAATAGTTCATTTTGACTTAAAATTTCTAAATGATGAGGTTGAAGAAATGATATATACTGTGCAACCAAAGTTTAGGTGACACGAAGTATATGAAATACAAACTAAAGAAACTCATCTATAGTTTAAAATAAGTTTTCCATCAATGGTATTACAAGTCCATAAAATAATTATTTCATGGTTTTTAGCTAAATAAAATTGATGATTATGTATATTATAGGTTTAGTGAGAGTAAATATAAACAATTTATTAAAATAAAAGTCCGAATTCATTATATTTTTTCATATATTAATTATATCATTTGGATTTTCTGAAAAAATAAAATGAATGTTTATTATTCTATCTAAACTTATATCTTTTTTAAGTAAAGTTTTATATTACATTTAGATTGATATCTATAAAAATAAATTTAGGATCAGTTAGAAATAGACATGATTGAAATCACATTACTTATATTTTTATGTTGTTTTATCTATATTTGATTTATCTCATTAAGTATGAGTGATATTGGTCACCATTGTAGCTTAATGATAAAAATAAAAATTGTAGTGGTTGTTATTGTTTTATGAGTGGACCAAATTGATTAAGGGGGAGTTTCAAAGTAAATATAGGTTACCTACCTAAAGAGTTTTGTGTCTTAGAAATTTTATAATTCTTGATTATTTAATATCGACTACATATTGTATTATAATATTTATATTAATTATCTATATTTAAATGAAATCCATAAAAGTAATATAATTAGTAAATTCATTAGACTCTTAACATTGAGAAAAAATATATGGGCTTAATAAGTAAAATTTAGTTTGATCCATTAAGGGATAATGAAAATTTTAATAAATTAAAACCTGAGATACAATTATAGTTCCAATATATCAATTCAAATAAATGTTTTTTTTTCTCTTTAGTATTTTTTTCCTCTTTATGTGAAGAGAGATAGAAGATCCCATCAAGAATAAAACTTGAGTTTTTGAACAATGTTATATATTTTTTTACAATCTTCAAAATCGTTACTAAAATAATACTAACGCAAATGTAAATTTTCATTGATTAATGTACTGATATCATGATATATATCTATTATGAAAATAATTTCTATTAGTATGAAATTCTAAGATACAAAATATAATAATATATGTAAATAAAAAATAACAAAAATTATAAAATTATACACTACTTAGGTCATTCAAATGGTATTATTTTTTTTTTCATATATCTTTATTCTCGTATAACAAACATAATCATAATAATAATTAAGTTAAATAAATAAGAAACAAGATAATTTAATTATTTAAAAATAATAATAACTCACAAATGTTACTATCAAGCAAATATAATTTCCATTTAAACATTTTCAATATGTATTTCACACCATACCATATATGTATCACATGATATACCACACAATAAATAGTTTTTGGAAGACTATCTCTATATCTAAATTTAGAGACTAACATTTGTTTGTCATGGTCGATAGTATATCACAATATAGATCAAAGTATCATCCTAATCACCCTACACACAAGATAGAACTATAGGTAACTCTACTAGTCCTAACCTACCTCTTTATAGTCTTAGGTAAGTTCTAACAATTCTCCTTTAACTTCTTATCACTTGATATCTTAAACTATGTGACTTGGACATTCAATAGAACTTAAGATCTCATTGAATCCATTAAAACATAAACACTACATTACATGAACATTTGTACCTCATTGATACCATACTTATCATTTTAGGACAATTGTTTGAGACTAACATATCTCACTTGTCATTTTGGGATAACTATCTAATGTTGAGTGACCTCTTTATCAAATAACATTTATTGTTTGATGTTAGATACCAACCTGGGACTCAACTCGATTTTACACACATCACATATATGTATACGTAATCTAGTCATTAACCCTATTTCATTCCCCACACCTTTCTCACCTTCAAAACAAAGTTTCATCTTGAGTGTCTACTAGTTGCTGGAGCGATGTACATCCAATAGCTAACAATGTCTCTTTTTGTTTAAGTGACTTCCTATCGCTTGAGTAAAATGCCTTTGAGACAATATTAATTTTGTTTCATGTTTGAGCATCCTTTGACCGCTTGAACAACTATAAAAAAAAATTAATTCTCACCTTTGAAAGTATCTTACTTGAGCACCTATAGTGTCTCTTGAGCGTATTGTATCAATTCTCTTTCCTTTGATGACATCCTTGCTTAAGTGACATGCTCTTAAGTAAATCTATCACCACCTTAAATATCACTTGAGTGATAACTTGTCGTTTGAACATATAATTACTATTTAAGTCCTGATTTGAAAAATAAAAATTAAAAACAATGAAAAAAATTAAAAAATAACAATTTTTTATATAATCAATCAAAATAATAACTTAACCAATTCAAAATATACTAAATTATGCTTAAAAAAATTCATTACAATACCATTTCAAATGAAAAACATATATTACAAAATCCTTTCAATATTTATGTATATAACTAAATATGTATTCATCACCCATCAAATATTATTTTTAACTTTAACTCTCCTTGCCTAGGTTACCCTTCCAATAACCTTTTCAAAGTAAGTCTATTGTCTAATTTCAATTCAAAACTTCAATACCACATAAAATCATAATAAAAAAAATTACTAACTACGTCCCAGTAACTCAAAATTCCTCAAAAACTCTTAAAAATTTATATTACTTATCCAATTCTAAATTTGGTTCATGTAATTTTCTTTCTTATACTTGTAACTACCTTTTACTATTTTTGGATTTGAAATTTAACAAAATTTTAACACTTTAATCTTAGAAAGAATTTAAATTTTAATAAGATAAAATTTGTATAAAAAATAAAAAAAAATAATCTTTTATTTATAAAATTTTAAAACTTAGTTAAACATATTTTATTTTTATAAAATTTATATAGCAACAATTTTAGCCTTCTTAATAAAAAAATACTTCTTAAAAAAACGTGTATATAGATGAGAAATCTTAATGTATCATCTCATATATGTAATGGGAAAGAATCAATGGTTGAAGAATTATAAGATAAAATTAGATGTCGGTAAAATTGGTGCAAAGGTTGTAATGGGAAGCAACATTAAAAACAAGACTAAGACCCTTTGAAAGAATTTAATACCATATATGGTCATTTAAGTCGTTATAATTTTCATTGTTTGAGTGATTTATAAAAGTCAAGGTCTAATAGTGTCAGCTGTTGGTCTGTACTAATCAAATCCAGTTTTTCCACATGACTAATTATATATTCTAGTTTCAAGAGTTAGATAGATGGTTCAAAATTCTAATATGTGATGATAACATTCATTGTAAGATAACTAAAAACAGTGTAGAAGGGATCTTCTAAAAGATACGATGCATTTTGTAAATTAATCAATCGTATTGCTTTTAATTTTAAACTTATAGTCGTTATATTCAAAAAAACCATGCATCGCATGAGTGGGAAAAACTAGTAGATATTCAATTACGCGTTAGGAAAATACTACACAATTTACGTACTAAAAGTTGTTCAATTATTTCATAAGAAGATATTTTTTCTTAAATAATATCTTAACTTTGATTTATATATAAAAATTAAGAAAATTTGTTATGAAAAAAGTCCACTTGATTAGGATTAGTCATAATTTAATTCAGTTAGGCATTAATAACAGTATATTCTATGAATTGTTATATTAAATATTTGAATCTGTGCAAGATCACATCAAGCTATTTTTAATTGAGTTTGAATTTAATAAATGTATAGTTAGTACTCTACAGTGTACACTACACAACTTAACATATTTTTATTTATTTTTCTAAAAGTCATAGTGTCGTACACCTAGGGTTTGAAGGGAGAAAAAATAATATTAATGGTCCTGTATTCTAGGAAATAAGTCCTGGCTCGCAACTGGAAATAAAGACCTAAAATCCAAAATCAATGGTTTTCATTTTAGAAACAACCAGGTTAAAAAACCAAACACAAATTTGGAAATGAAAAATGCTATTCATACACTATTTTTAGGGGGAAAAAGTGAAAGAAAGAGTCAAATAAACAATTGCAATATATAAAAATAATGTGATATGATAAAAAGAATGAGTCAAAAGAGATATAATTAATGTAATATGGGAATATATAAATATTATTGTTGGTCTGAAAATAATGTAACCCCATTGCATCAATAGAACCCCAAAACCAAAATCTCTTCATCTATAAATAACCCTTGTTTTCCATTCTAACTGCACTTGCTCTGTAAGCCTCTGCCTCCTCTCACTCTCTTTGCTTCTCTCTCCATTGCCCTCTGTATACTCAGCCACTACCATGGGTGCTGCTAAAGTAATAGCTGAGAACCCCCTTCAAGCAGTTCCTATTCTTTCAAGAGAAAGCAGTTTTTCATCTTCACCTAGAAGGTACTGTTTTCAATTTAGAGAAAAAAAATCACCCCTTTCACTTTCTGCCTTTTCAGTTTGTTTTCTTACAAGTTTCAGTTTTTTAGACACACTATAAATCTAACTTTCAATTTACACTCTATGTTCCTTCCCAAGAATGTGTTATCTTGGTATCATTCATTTTTAGTGATTGGAAGAACATTTGTAAAATCTGTAAATTTACTTTGAAGGAAAAAACTGTAAACTTTTTCAATTTTTGAAGAAACTGTTGATATGATTATAAAGTGTTTGATATTGTGTCATAGGTTGGAGGGCAAGGTTGCCATCGTAACAGGGGGTGCGAGAGGGATTGGTGAAGCAACGGTGCGAGTGTTCGTGAAGAACGGTGCAAGGGTAGTGATAGCAGATGTTGAGGATGCACTTGGCACAATGCTGGCGGAGACCTTGGCCCCTGCAGCAACGTACATGCACTGCGACGTTAGCGTGGAAGAAGAGGTTGAGAATTTGATGAGTTTCACAGTTTCTCGCTACGGGCAAGTGGACATAATGTTCAACAACGCAGGGGTGTTGGGTAACCAGTCGAAGAACAAAAGTATTCTGAACTTCGACCCGAACGAGTTCGACCGTGTGATGCAAGTGAACGTGAAGGGCATGGCCTTGGGGATCAAGCACGCTGCAAGGGCGATGATTCCTAAGGGTATTGGATGCATCATTTCCACTGCTAGTGTTGCTGGGGTCATGGGGGGGCTTGGGCCACATGCTTACACTGCCTCAAAGCATGCGATTGTGGGGCTGACCAAGAACACTGCTTGTGAGTTGGGGAGGTATGGGATAAGGGTGAACTGTATTTCCCCCTTTGGGGTGGCGACCAACATGCTTGTGAATGCTTGGAGAAGTGGTGGTTGTGATGAGGAAGAGGGTGATGGTGAGAGTATGAATTTTGGGTTGCCCTTTCAAGAGGAGGTGGAGAAAATGGAGGGGTTTGTGAGAGGGCTTGCGAACTTGAAAGGAGCAACTCTAAGAGCCAAAGATATTGCTGAGGCTGCACTCTATCTTGCTAGTGATGAATCCAAGTATGTTAGTGGTCATAATCTTGTTGTCGATGGTGGAATCACCTCCTCAAGAAATTGCATTGGTTTGTAATTTATTTATTTATTTATTTTTTTATCATTTCCTTCTTCTTTTTTTTTTTTTTAATGTAGGATCCATCGGTTTGTAAAATTATTTATGTAAATGTAATTTTAGCTATTTTTATTTCTTTCCTCTTTTTATTATAATGAATAAAAAATGTTAAATTTTTATTTATAAAAAATTATTAATTTATCAATATAATACTAATAATTATCAAAGATAATTATATATATATATATATTATAATATATTTTTTTACTAAGTTTATAACATGAAAATAACAATATTTAAATTCATATTGTAACATCCTGATTTTTTAAAAAAAAATAAAAAATAAAAATAATAATAATAATATAATAGATGAATATATATATATATATATTGTATAATTTAATTAGTTGATTAAATAAAATATTTTATTCAAGGAAATAGTATAAACAGAAAATATTGAATGGAGGATTTTCTGTGAATCAGTTACTAACAAAAACTCGACTCTATGGGTATAAATAGGCGTCAGACCCTCTCTACTTTTTTATTCCAAATTTTCCTAACCTTTGGGAAAAGTTTCAGAGGAGACGACTAGGGGCGATACGTGTGGGGTTAGGAGCATAGCGTCTCGAAGCGTCACGTAGTACATTGCGGAGCGTAGAACTAGACGTCTTTATTCGAGGTAAGAGGGGGAGTGGGGAATGTCTCGCATATGAGATGCATATGAGGATTTTGGGTAGAGAGGCAACCCGTAAGCCTCATAGGATTGTTTATTTTGAGGCAACCATAAGTCCTCAATATGAATTTGAGGGAATTATCCTATATTTATAAAAGTTGATGTTTTTATAAATTATTATGAGTTGTTGTGTTTATAAATTATTATAAGTTGTTGTCTTTGTGTATATATAAACAAGGTATATAGGCTGGAAACCAGTTGTTAACATCCCTTCGTTTGAAGGTCTAAGATGCATTCTGGTATAACAACGCCACGTACCACTTTTCGTACTCATAGTTTTCTTTTTTTACAACAACATTTAAATATAACCGGAGATACTGGTTGAAATGTGATAAAAAGTTATAATTAAACTATT
>BDMB01000052.1:186200-199693 GCA_016859785.1 Macrotyloma uniflorum
AGTGTGTATTGATGTGTGTGATGCCTTTTGTGTGTGTGATGTGTGTGATTAGTCTACCTATTTTTCTTATATGTACCTAACATATGTGAGATATATTCCTCACTCTTCTATTTGCGTGGTTGGTGTTTTGTTTGGATTAAATGTTCTTATAGGTGAACATGTCGGTGATAAGGACAAAGAAGAGTTGAATGAGAAAGCTAAGTCTCCTAAGCCTTGATTTTGTAAGTGCTCTGATTAGGTGTGAAGTCGGGGAATAGAAAGATTATTTATTTGAAAGAAGCCTATTTAAAGTTTATTATATTTTGTTAGTAAGAACTTATAAAGGCTATTTCAACGCCTATTAAAAAAATATTTGATTTTCTATATCCTTAAAGAGTTATTATTGTTACTGGATATACAGCAGTGGTGTGAGGGTGTAGGTCTAGGAACGTTCTGGCTAGGAAAGACTTGGTATTTAAGAGTGTCCGTAGTGACCCACCTCTCTTTCCTGGGAACTTATTGGGTGTACTAATTCACAGTCTACCGCCGCTGTTCTAGTAGGCAATATGACTCATAGTAAAAATAATTTTATTTTGAAATCTTTTTTCTTTATTTATTATAATTTTTATTTATGAAGAAAATATACTTGAATTCTTTTTCAAAAATTTTATATTTATTAATTAAAACGTTTTGGGGTAGAAGGGTGTTACACATATTATAATAAAATTATGCATCTTAATCTTAAATAAAATGTATTCATTCATTTCAAATTTAAATTATCAATATTAAATAGTGCAAGAGTGAATTAAAGAAATTCCAAATTAAATAAAAATAAACAACTTGAATAAATCATAAGTGAAGTGAGGAAAATGTACTATCTAATATTTTATAATGTATTTTTTTTTTATTTCTTAACAAATAAAAAGTAAATCATTATTTCAGTCTAGCATATATGTATTTACTATTTCTTGTTAAAAACAATCAATTTAAGAATTGAATTGTGTTAATAGTATTTAGTATTTTTTTTTCTTTTGCTCATGCTTTTAAATTGTAGTATTATATGATCGGATATAATCACATGATAGCGTGTCTCTGCATTGTCGAATGAAGGTGAGGCATTATAGATTAATCTTCATATTGTATGAATCATGTGGGAGGTACATTCTTCAACTATATATATATATATATATATATATATATATATATATATATATATAAAATGTATTTAATTTTCATTCTCATAATTAATTTATTTTTAATCTAATAGTTAATAAAAAGAAAAAAGATATAATATATATATTTTTCATATTAATGAGTAATTTTCTTTTCTTTTCAGAAAATTTGATTGATTGTTTTTAGAAAGATTTTTTCATTACAATGTATTATTTTATTTATAAGAATCAAATTCAAAATTTAATTTAAAAAGTTTAAATTTAATTTAGATCAACATAACATAATATAATTTAAAATGTGAGATTTCTAATAATTTGTTTTAATTATTTAATTTGAACTTAAAAATGTAAGAAGTTACTAAGAATATCTAATATAAGAAATTTAGATGAACTTTTTCATATATTTAAAAATATAAATAATAATTTCTATTGTGTTACATAATTATTAATAAATTTATATTCAATGTTATTGTAATGGAATAAATTGTAAAAATATATAATTAATTTGCAGTAAAAAATATATTTTATGATATTTATAATTATTATTCTAAAAAGTTAATTTTTTTATCTTTAAGAAAATATTTTTTATATAAAAATAAATTTTAATTTAAAAAATTAAATGTGTCACGTATATAAATTAAATTTAATAAAATATTTTTTAACAAAAATATTTTTTTCAACTTAAAAAGTTTAGAAGATTTTTTTCTTAAAAAATTGACTAGTTTGTTACAAGAAATGACAAAAATATTTAAAAAATGCGTGAAACCATGTTATAGTATTTTCACGTTTGAATGAAATGTGTGGACCTACGTATTTTTAGTTTTGTGTGACTATACTTGTTTTTTTGTTGTTGTCGATCTCATAATGGATTATAATTTCAATGTAATTGATTGTATTTTGTCATATAATGAATTTAATGCAACAAAAATCTTTCCTATATAAAGTTGAGAGGTACATATGCTGTTTTCAAATACATGGTCTACAATCAATCAATATAATATACATAATTGATTATGGGAAATACGGGATATTCAAAATCGAATCGATAAAAAAAAACAATTAAAAATTGATTCAAAAAATCGCAAACCGATTAAAATCACAAGTTTTTATATCACTTTAGATTTTTTTTTTCAGAACCAATTCGGTTCGGTTTGCAGTTTGGTATTTCAAAACCGAACCAACCGCAATTATTAAATAATATTATATTTATTTTTAATTTTATTTTACAAAAAAAACCTATTGTTGTCTGTTACAACTTTCATTCTATTAGATACATCTTACGGTTTTTTACTTGAAACTTCTTTACTCTGATTTCATTATCTCATCATTAACTCTTATTCAAATCTATCTTTACCACACCATTTCTCTCTATCTTTTTATTACAAGCAATAATTTTTTTTTTTATTTCATTCATTTATTAATATGTTTCCATGCAATGTTATATATTTTTTAATTTATTATTTAAAAAGATAAAAATAATCAATTATTAATAAAAAAATAAAATTAAAAATTAAAAAAAAAATTGTAAAAACCGATCTAAACCAAATCGCTAAAATTGGTTTGAATTGGTTCAGATTTTTTTTATATTTCAAACTGAACCAAACCGAACTGCAAATAATTTTTATATTTAGTTCGGATATATTTTAACGAAAAATCGAATTAAATCGCACCACAAACACCTCTAATAAAAAGACATATAAAATATTACAAGACTAAAAACGATATTTTTAGTAACATTTTTCAACTTTCTTCTTTAAACCAAATAAACCTCTTTACTTCATTTTTACCAAAAGTATATGCTTACCTCTAGATTTCTTCTTCTTAAAAAGAGTACCAAATTTTTTATGGCGAGGCCAACTAGTGGGTGAGATAAATAATAACACGAGACAAGTAGAATAAAAAATGTTGTTTGAGTTTGAAAATGGTGGACCTGTTGAAATAATTAATACATAGACATTTCCCTCGGTATGTGAATACATATAGTATAAGACTAAGGTAATTTCTCACAACTTTCCTTAATTGGTTGAATCCAGGTATCGTTCAAAACTTCAAGACCAAGTAGTATTATTTGTTTATTTTTTTTCTGATAGGTCCTGGTTAAGATTGGAATAAGGTGGAGAGAGAAATAAGTGATGAATCAAGTGGATGAATCTGTTGTCAGATTCCAAACAAATAAAGTAGATGATGAATATTGAATCAGCAATTGAGTCAGATTAGCAGGGCTTCATTGTTCTTATTAGTCAGTGGCTCATCAGTGTCAGTTTAATTAAAAGTTAAACCTGTAAGCAGACAGCATTAATTAGCTAGCCACCCACTAACACCTTACTGCTTTTCATTACAAAATATTCTGCAGATTTAGAACCAGATTACACACACAAACATATATATATATAATGTTGAAGATTTACTTCAAAAGGTCAAGATGTTAGACTATTTAAAAGAAATAAAATACAGGTGTAAATGCCCTTTTGCTCTGTATATTTTTAATTAAAATTATATTTCCATTCCAATTTTTTATACTATAATACCACTTTTATTATAACATTATTGATGTTTTAGCCTTTTATTTTATTATTCTAAATTGACTAGTATTTTATAAATTTTAAGTGTTATGAATTATTTTTTTCAAATATATTCTTATTTAAATACATGCATTTGTTGGATATTTTACATCTTATAAGGACATTTTCGACTAAATAAAAATGTTAATATTTTACACTTGTTGAATATTCCTTAACTTAAGTACATTGAAATCTACCATTAAGGACATTTTGAACATAAATAATCTTGGGAGGGATGGATTAAAAGTTACCCGTTAAGGTTGGTATATATTATTAAGATAAAATTAGTATAAAGATGTTTATGATACTAAACCTAAGTTTGGTCCATTTAACAAAGAATGTTCGCTTTAATGAAATTTTAATTTAGAGAGAAATATAGAAATTCGAAGACTATGGATAGCTTTGTTTGTTTATGATCTTATATATAATTGATAAAAAAATATTTATTATTATAAAAATACAATTAACTTAAAATAAGGTAAACTAATTGAAAAGCTTAATTTTGGTATACTGTAAATGTAGGTTAAATTATTGACTAATTTTATAACATTTTAGGTAAGACTATTAAAGTAGTTATTACAAAAAATATGAGTTTGAACAATATAATAATCTACCATTAATTGATAGATAAATCCTTTTTTTAATCAATGATTACTATCTTACCTTCTTGTAATGGGACTTTTGTATTTTAACCTTTGAAGATCCAATTTGATATCTATCTAGCCTGTCATGGGGATGACATTGATCCTAGACAAAGATTGTGTGATGGATCTCATGAATCTCATGGCATAGGTGAACAAAAGTCATTGATACTTGAAAACTGGAAGAAGAAAAAGAAGTCTTTAGGACAGCAAGGAAATGGTCGACAAAGATGAAGGAGGAGGTAGAGGCATGAACTTGTGGCCATTTTAAAATTGCAAGTTCAAGATCTTGTGGTGCTAGCAATTTTGGACTCATATCTTGTTCTGGACCACTCTCTCATGGGACTACCTAATTCTTCAAAATTCAAAACTCTCATAGCAATCAATTCCTGTCACTTTTTTCTATGTATTACTTTACTTTACAAGCTAGTTGTCTTTTACATATATATAATAACAAAAATATATTTATATATATCTTAATATATTTCAATTAAAATACCAATAAACTAATTTATTTTTCATACTTACAATTCAGGAACTTCAGTAAAAAATAACATGTCAGATGAATATAAATTAAAAAATGCAATAAACAGCAAAACAAATATAACAAAATAGATGTGAGTATAACAGAAACAATGGGGTAAACGCAAGCATGGTAAAATAGAATAACAAAGATGACTTAAGCACAATAAGATAAAAAAGATGACGCAAATAAACAAAGTATAGAAATGGGATGTGAGTATGAAGAGTTTTAAAATTTTAGGAAAAAAAAATAATTATTATATCTTAAATAGCAATTCAATGTAAATCGTGGTATATAAATACTAACATTATATTAAATATTATTATTTTTAATAAATAACCGTTTTTTTAATAGTTAATAAGGAATAAATAAAATGTATGATATAGAAATATATAAAAAAATCGTTACTTATTCGTAATCATATTTTTTTCATTTATTGTAAATTAAAACTGATTTAAAATAAAAAATGATGTAGTGAATTATATATTATATATTAAGAACATGTTTGGTTAGTTTTAACACACATTTAAAGGTATATTTACTCAAATGTGTTTTTAATAGAGATTAAGTTTAATAAAAACCTAATTATTTATAATATGATGAATAAATATTTAAATTTTATTTGTTGGAAAGAGTATCTAAATATTGTAGCATATCTCATGAAAGATCGCCTCTAAATAAGATATCCATAAAAGATTTCTTTTACGTCATTGAATTCAATTACAAACACATTCTATGATACCATTGTGAAGATGGTATATTTTGGTTTTTATTTATAAAATTAGAAATAGCTTATGTAATTGAAAACTAAGAACATGTTGAACGAGTAAGTAATTAATTATAGAAGAAATATGAAAGTCATAATTTCGGAGAAGATATTTTAATGAACAATCGAAGAGTATGATTGGTCTTTTTATGCTGAAATGAAAAAGTTGCTAGGTTAGGAGAATACTTACATTGTTTAGTTAACATCCTTCTCATAATCCTTTAAACATTTCGGCTTTTTTCGTGGAGGGATTATTTTCATTACCAAATTATGTAGAGGGGTCACTTTGACTCAATCTCAATATTACAGTCTTGAGTCAAGTCATGCATGATTTCATTATGTAAAAGTCGTGCTTCCATGCACGACATTATATTTTATTTTATATTTTTTTTTTCAATACACTGAAGTCGTGCTTCCATACATGACTTTACTTTTTTCTTAAGAGACGTAAAGAAGTCGTACATGGTAGTACGACTTCATTTTATTATTAATTTTTTATTTTAAAAAATTAAAAAAGTCGTGCATGCTAAGATGATTTTATTTTATTATTATTTTTTTTTTTTTTAAATGAAGAAGTCGTGCTTTCATGCACGACTTCACCTTCATGTTGTGCCAAAAATTTTTAATGAGTCCTGGTGATGAACAGTTTCAAAATGGAAAGAAAAATCAATAAAGAAAATCAGAAAATGGGATTTAGCATGCCATAAGTGCATGTAGATGTCACGTGTTAATCCTGAACAATGTTGTTTTTATAATCATTCAAAACTATTTTAATATATTATTATTATTATTATTATTACATATTTAAAAGGTTCTGAAGTGTATTTTTCATCTTCATTTATTGAAATAATTTTATTATTATTAATTAATATATTTAATTAATATATGTAAAAATTATTATAATTATGTAAAATATTATTTAAAATATATTTTATATCATTTAAATTGAGAAATAATTTTTTTTATAACTAATTAATATTTTGTAAAAATTTTACAATTATATAAAATATTCATTTTAAATTTATTTTATATTATTTAAATTGAGAAATAATTTGTTTTGTTTATTAATTAATGTATTTAATTAATATTTGTAAAAATTGTTATAATTATGTTAAATATTTATTTTAAATTTATTTTATATTATTTAAATTGAGAAATAATTTGTTTTTATTATTGATTAATGTATTTAATTAATATTTATAAAAATTGTTATAATTATGTCAAATATTCATTTTAAATTTATTTTATATTATTTAAATTGGGAAAAAAAATTATTATTAATTAATGTATTTAATTAATATTTGTAAAAATTGTTATAATTATGTAAAATATTTATTTTAAATTTATTTAATATCATTTAAATTAATTTTTCAATAATTATTAATAGTATAAATTAATTATATTATGAATAATGATAAAAAAATAATGTAAATGAAAAAATTAAAATACATATTCATTTAAATAATAATAATACATTAGAATAAATTGAAAAAGATGAGATTAAAGATAAATAAATTAATTGAAAAAGAAATAAATTGAAAAACATACATTGCAATTGAAAAATAATTAATTTGAAAATTAGAATGAAAATAAATTAAAAGAGATACATGGTAGATGTTGTTCTTCCTATAGGGTCAAAACGTTGCATCTCTTTTAATTTCTGCAAGGGTTGTTACATAGCGCAAATCAGTAGTTTGAATAAATAATTCAATATATCTCCATGTCCGGTCACATTGCACACTTTTATGTGTTGTTTGAGCCTTTTTTCATCTTCTAATCATTTGTTACACATCAGAATCAATTTTGATTTCTATGGTGTCATGAAATAGTTTATTGTTGATAACTTGGATTGGACATCGATAGTTGATCTTTGTTATCGGTTTATGGTCTCCATAATCTAGTATTTCACTGATTTTTTGAAAAAATTGGTTGAAAGACCAATTGTGTTCAACTACCATTTTCCTTGGATAAAAACTTGTGTAAATAAATCCAAAACCGTGTGGAGATTCCTTGATGGTAGCACGTTGGAGAGGTCCACCGAAATAAAGTATGGCTTTTGTATAAGTAATGGGTTGATCGTTTGATGAAGAGGCTGTGAGAGGTGGGTTTAGAAGCATGGTAATTTGTTCAGGTATTTTAGGCAAGATTAGATACAATTTGATCACTGTATCTATAGAAAATTGACACTTCCAAACAAGCATCTGTGCCACATGAATATCAATTAATATGAGAACTATAGTATATGTTAGTATATTCTCACCATTGAGATTTGGTTGACGATAATACAACTTCGTAAATATTGTCTCTTGAGGAAGTGTCAACGCAGTGCATATTTTTTGTTTCAGTTGCATGAAGGTACATTGGTATGGGATTCGAAATAAATTAGGTAATGGACCTTGATAGCTTAAACCTTCTTCGTTGTTGATAATTTCACCATTTGCAAAGACAGCAGCTAGGTAAGAATTAGTGAAATCTTGAGTATTGGTGATGTCAAAGTCCTCCATCTGAAGATAGTTTAGAGAATGAGAAGATGAAACTAGTAATGAGAAATGTATTTCGTAGGGTATAGTGCATTTGTTGAAAGATAATGTATGGTATTTATACAGAAATGATAGAAAATTGAACACAAAATTTGGACGTTCTAGATTTAGTGTATGTAATTGAACAACTGAGATTCGTTGTGAGTTTCCCTAAGCATTATTTATGGGTCACAATCGTGATCAGAGTGATGGAAAAAGTGGTCAAAAAGTGTTGTAGTGACAATGACTAAGTATTATTGATGGGTCATAGTCGTGATTAGAGTCATGAAAATAGTGGTAAAAAAGTGCTACAGTGACAATGACTAAGTATTATTGATGGGTCATAGTCGTGATCAGAGTCATGGAAATAGTGGTAAAAAAGTGTTGCAGTGTCAATGACTAAGCATGATTGATAGGTCACAGTCGTGATCAGAGTGATGGATAAAGTGGTTAAAGTCTTGCAGTGTGTTCGACTAAGCAATTTTAATATGTCAGATTCCTAATAATGGTTCACAATACATGACAAGATCATCGCTCGTTATGCCGGTTACAGCTTCCCCTTCAATCGGAAGCCCTAACTGTAAGGCCACCTCTTCAAGTGTGACAGTGGCCTCTCTAATAGGCAAGTGAAACGTGTGAGTTTCACTTCTCCAACCCTCAACTAAAGCTGTAATTAAGTGATGATTCACATCGATATTAGCTAAGGTAAAAAATTGACCAAATCCAGCTTCTTGAATTTTCGTTTTAATTCGTTCGTCCAACATGTTTAAATGTTTAACTGCCCATATTGCATGTCGTCGTGGACGTAATAATCTTTTGTTTCCTTCCCATATAGCATTCGTTACGTGTTTGTGTTGTAAACGTAACAAAGACATATCTGAAGGTAGGTGTGAAGATGCCATTTTCTTCTGTTAAAAATTGTAAATATTTCACACTACATTAATATTTAAATATATTACCAATATAAAATTAATTCAAAAAACCTAACTTAATTATTCTAAAATTATTATTTTATTTAAAATCTAAATAATTCCACAAATATTAACTTAACTATTTTTATAATTTCTAATCTTCAAATTTCATATCATAAATTTATTAATTTAATTAAAATCTAAATAATTCCAAAAATCTTAACTTAATTATTTTTATAAACTCTAATCTTAAAATTTCATATCCTAAATTTATTATTTTATTTAAAATCTAAATAATTCAACAAATCTTAATTTAATTATTTTTAGAATTTTTAATTTTAAAATTTCATATTCTAAAATTATTATTTAATTTAAAATATAAATAATTCCATAAATCTTAACTTAGTTATTTTTATAATTTCTAATCTTCAAATTTCATAAATTTATTATTTTAATTAAAATCTAAATAATTCTAAAAATCTTAACTTAATTATTTTTATAAACCCTAATCTTAAAATTTCATATCCTAAATTTATTATTTTATTTAAAATCTAAATAATTCAACAAATCTTAATTTAATTATTTTAAGAATTTTTAATCTTAAAATTTCATATTCTAAAATTATTATTTGATTTAAAATATAAATAATTCCACAAATTTTAACTTAGTTATTTTTATAATTTCTAGTCTTCAAATTTCATATCATAAATTTATTATTTTAATTAAAATCTAAATAATTTCAAAAATCTTAACTTAATTATTTTTATAAACTCTAATCTTAAAATTTCATATCCTGAATATATTATTTTATTTCAAATCTAAATAATTCAACAAATCTTAACTTAAAGAATTTTTAATCTTAAAATTTCATATTCTAAAACTATTATTTTATTTAAAATCTAAATAATTCCACAAATTTTAACTTAATTATTGTTATAATTTCTATTCTTAATATAAAATTGTTATCACAGAAGGAGATTGTTGTCATTCTGCTCAAGGATTTTCATAATGATCAAGACTATACTGTACAAAAGTGTTCAACATATCAAGACTAAAAGCAAGCAAAAAATTACTAGATTAGATTTAGTAGTGAGAATAAAAAAGAAACACAACTCTACTCAGAAGATTCTTAAAAGTAAATTTATTATTATTAAAATCTTTTTCAAATACACAATAATCGATTATGTTTATTAGCTAATCGATTATGGACAGATTTTTTGAAAAGTAATTTTTTTTTATACGGCAATAATCGATTATATAATCGATTATGCTTTGAGAAAATGGAAAAGCATGTGATTCGGCAATAATCGATTAGATAGTCGATTATACCTTTGAAAATAGAAAATGTGTCATTCGGCAATAATCGATTACATAATCGATTATGAGCTTTTTCAGAAATTGGTACATGCGGTGATAATCGATTACATAATCGATTATGAGCAATTTGGAAAATATGACATGCGGTGATAATCGATTATATAATCGATTATTTGTGTTTTTAACAAAGCTTATCAACGTGGTGATAATCGATTATGTATTTAATATAATCGATTATGTTCGTGAATTTTTGAAAATTATAAACGTTGCACAGAATCCTCCGAAAATTTTGGAAAATCTTTTCTATAATATTTTGAACGTTGGAGATGATTCTGTATATGAAATTTCGTATTAAGAATATTTTTATATTTTCTTATTTAAAGCTTTTTGAATGACATCAGAGAAATATCGATCTTTTTCATATTTTTTTTCTCTCTCTGAGTCACAAGAATTATTTTTGAAAAGAAGAATATTGCTTTCAGAAAGAAGTGATCTTTACAGCTTTTGAGAAATCCTGAGCAGAGCAGTGCCACAACTTTGATATCCTCACATACAGGTGATATTTATCTTTTGTTTTCTGACTTTCCTCTGAGGCTGTTCAGAGGAGACAAGTCTTCTTTCTTGTGTGATTCAAGGAAGGTTTTTCACTTCCTTGTGAAACTCAAGGAAGTGTGGGTATTCTCTTGTGGATTCAAGAGATAGTGAGTATTTTAATTTTCTCTTTTTACATGTTTCACTGGTAATTAGTGGTTGTAATTTGTGAAGAATTAAAATATAAAGAGTGGGAAATCATCTCTGGTTTGAGGTGATTTGGGAACTGGAGTAGGGTTAAGGTATAACCCGAACCAGTATAAATTCTGGGTGTCTCTTCTTTCCCTTATCTCATTTAATTTTCCGTTGCGTATTTAATTATCTGCTAAGACAATTAATAATCAAGAGGATTAATTTTTGAGGAAATTAAAATTAAAAGGTTTTATTTTTAACATCAATTCACCCCCCCCTCTTGATGCCACTTGACAACAAGTGGTATCAAAGCTCGGTTTGATAAGGTATTTCTAATCGATCTTGTGAGATGTCTATGCAGAATCAGATTTACAGGGAAGGAGCGTCGATCAACAGACCGCCACTCTTTGAAGGAGATAAGTACCCGTTCTGGCAGGCAAGGATGGAGATTTTTCTTCAGACTCTCGATTATGGAGTTTGGGATGCAGTTCAAAACGGTCCGTTCGTGCCAAGGACAACTCCAGCTGAAGGCTCAACACCAAAGCAATTTCTACAGTGGACTCCTGACGAAAACAAAAGGGCACAATATGATGTAAGGGCTAGGAATGCCATTGTTTCTGCACTAACTCTGAGTGAATTTTATAGGATATTCAGGTGTAAGACCGCCAAAGAAATGTGGGACACTCTAGAGGTCACACATGAAGGTACAGAAGAGGTCAAGCGTGCAAGGAAGAATACCTTGACACAGGAGTACGAACTTCTAACCATGGCACCGAACGAAAGCATAGGAGACTTTCAGACTAGATTTACACACATTGTAAATCATCTGGAAGCCTTGGGAAGGAGTTTTGACAAGGAAGAACTAAACACAAAATAGATATTGAAGTCTTTGGACAGAAACTGGCAACCAAAAGTAACAGCCATCACTGAATCGAGAGACTTAACCAAAATGGAAACTGCAACCTTATTCGGAAAGCTTAGAGAGCACGAACTTGAATTGCAAAGATTAAAGAATGGAGAGGACAGCTACAAAAAGAAAACCCTAGCATTCAAGACTGAAAAGTCTGACACTGAAAATGAAGGTGAGTCCGATAATGATGATTTTTCTTTAATGGTGAAAAAGTTTTCCAGGTTTCTTAAGAACAAAAAGAAGAATCAAAGTCAGAAGAAGGAGAAGAATAACTCCACAATAAACTTCAAGTGCTTTAGATGCAATAGAGTGGGGCACATCAAATCAGAGTGTCCTTATGCAAAGAAAGAAGACAAAGAAAAAAGGAAAGGGAAGAAAATATTCAAGAAGAAAAAGAAAGCCTACATCGCATGGGAAGACAATGCGTCAACAACCTCTGAAAGTGACTCTAGTGAAAGTGAAGAGGAAGAAGAAGCAAACCTATGCTTGATGGCAAATGAGAGTTAAGACATTTCTTCTACAAACTACAGGTGCTTATGTTATGGGTGCAACAGGTTAGGTAAAACGAAATCCAAGTGTCCATTTGCAATAAAGAAAAAAGTAAAAGAGGAGGCAAATAGCTGCTTAATGGCAAATGATGACATAGAAACATCTTCACGGGTAAGTCATTTTGAATCTCTAGACTACTATGATGAGTTGCATGAGGCTTTTCAAGAGTTGTTTCAAAATTTTGATGATTTATCAAAGAAACATAGTTCTTTAAAAAATAATTTTAAAACTCTAGAAAATAAATTGCAAGAAGTGGAAAAAGAAAATGAGTTTCTGAAAACAAATTTAGAAACAGATTCAAAAGAGAAAAGCTGTGAAAACTGTGAAACTTTTCAAAACAAAATACTAAGTCTTGAAAAAGTAATTTCTAGGTTTTCAAACTCAAGCATGCATCTTGATACTATTTTAAATTCCCAAAGAGAATCTTCTAGAAAAACTGGGCTTGGTTTTGATTCTAAGAAAACTTTGGAAAAACAAAAGAAAATTTTTGTAAAAGCATCCTCTCAAACAAAATTTCAAAAATCCTCTGTAAACCATTTTCAACCCAACACTTATAAATCAACATTTTCTACTCCCAAATGCTTTTATTGCATGAAATATGGTCATACTGTTAATAAATGCTTTATAAAACATGTAGGTGTTCCATCTGGGAAATTTATTTGGATACCAACTAAGAACTAATTGCTAGAGAACTTGAGAATGTATACTAACCCTTAAGGACCCAAAATAATAAAGGGGACCTAAAATAATATATTTGTGATGCAGGTTACCTCTAAACAAAGAAAGACCATATGGTATTTAGATAGTGGATGCTCAAGACATATGACAGGAGACAAAAGCAAGTTTTAGAATCTCAAGATAAAAAGTCAAGGCCATGTGACCTATGGTGACAACAACAAGGGAAGAATCCTCGGATCTGGAG